>JACEFO010002298.1:0-20810 GCA_015342445.1 Digitaria exilis
CCAACAACCCAGAGCTAGTGGCAGTATTCTGAGCCCTTATCCGTGCGAGGAACTATTATCTTCTCATCCCTGGTCCTTTGTTTTTGTGTGTGGAACTATTATCTCAGCCCCTTATCCCATTGGGTTGAGATATTATTTGGTTGTGAACTCTACTAGTGCCATGAAGAATTATTTGAAGTCTGCTGTAATATAAATTGCTAGCTACTGTATTAGCTTCTAATTTAAAATCTGATGAATTCTGTTTTGAATTGTCCATGATGAAACATGGACACTTACGCCAAGTGACAAATGGACCAATTCTGGATTGACACATGGACCATTTGTAAGTCGACACGTGTATAGGTGCGAAACTGGGATTTAGGCGAATGGTTCGATGACACGTGGACTATAAAAAATTGACACGTGTCAACGCCTCTATGGACACGTGGACCAATGAGAAAACAAAAGATGTTCAGGCCCGAATGGACACGTGGACCAATGAGAACACGAAACGCCAGGCCCCGATAAATGGCCGACACTGAACCACATTGAGAACACGTAAACACTGTGCTAGGCCCGAAGTGGACATGTGGACCAATGAGAAAACACGATAACATGTCCAGACCCCGAAATGGACAGGTGGACCACTCCGAACTGGTGACTATGTGAACTAATGGGCAACGGTGACGGCAGGATAAATTTCTAATGACAATGTGTGATGGGGCAAGTTAACGTGTTAAACGGATTATGTGAACGTGAGTCACAATTAACTAGCCAGCGTGGACCACAACACTGGATCTCTAGTGGTTCAGTTGACAAGAATTTTTGAATTCAGTCGGTGGATACAATAACTGTCGCCGGCAACGATGGCTTAGTTGTCACAAGAACAAACCTCTTTTTGCGCACAATTGTTCGCATTGTGTTAGGAGGTCGTTGTAGGACTTTTTCTTGTCGCTCGCGTTAAGGAAATCATGAACATAATTTTCGTTGCATCCAATTCGTCAAAAAAACACCCAAGACAACGTTTTTCGTCCCTTTCAATGATGAAAGCAGAGACGCTCTAGTAAACTGATATATTCTAGGAGTGCATGAAGGAATCGAAGATTTAGAAAGTTCTCTACGAGATCGATTCAAACTCGGATTCATTCATGAGCCAGGACAGCATTGATCTTTAGGTGCAGACTCAGAGATCTAAAATGGCCTCAAATGCCATCATGTTGAATACCAAAGTTGACGACATCGTCCGAGCTCTTCGATTTGGACCTATGGGTCGTATTTATTTAGAATACGGGGCTCGGAAAAATTGCCCCCGAAATTAGATGCTGACCCAGAAGAATAAACCGAAACCAGATAGATTTTGGTATGACGCTGTTTTGCAGGAATAATTTTGTTTCCAAGGAAATTCTTTAATAGGAACATTCTTGGAAATTTCATGTTACACCAATTTAGAGATTACGTTTGTCTCATTTAGAGTCTGGATGTGGGAGATATGACCTCTACAAGTAAGGGCTGCGAAACAGGAAAATCTGGGTGAGACAATCTTGTGGGAAACTTACAGTCCCCATCAAGGATCTCATGGAAGGCAAAGTGGAAGTCGACCCAAGACACCCAAGGAGGGGTCATCCATCCACGACAAACGAAACTCAAGAAATCCAAGAGCAAGACCGGGAGGGAGACGACAGCTGTCGCGAATGCCTCGAAGTTGTTCTAGGGATGAGCTTAGGCCAACCCTAGCCTCCATGACCTCCTGATGCTAGTATCGATTACTCGGCGAGTGACGGATATAGTCGAAATCTTATTATTGTAAGTAATGCCTTCATGTTATCTGATCTATTTAGCGATCAAGTATCTTCTCGAGTTGGTGCTTGGGATTACTTGTACTTTCCTTCTAAAGATTTTGTTCTTCTTTGGGTTTTGCTCTTCGTTCTTAGATCTGTCTCAGAGATCCGTGTTCTTATAGACCATGGTTGGTAGGGGTTCACGTACCGGGACTATCAAAGGTTCGACACAGGATCTACGTGCTCGAGTGGCTTGTGGATCGAAAGATGGGATCGATACTATGACAGGGTCTCATCCTGGTGTAAGAACCCGGTCATCTAGGGTCTTACCGGAGATCATAATTTAAATGAAGCTTAGGATGAGATGTATGATGTACTTACTCAATTAGCTAGAACTACAACTAGAAGGCGCGCATAGGCTTTGTCATACCTTGGCTATGCTTTATCTTTACCGATGTTTACGGATGTGATCAATATCTCCACACTTCATTCATATCTATCAAAGTTTACCCTTTATTTGCAATAATGCTTCATGTTAGGATAGACCTGTTAGATTAGATGGAAATCCCTAGTAAGTTCATTTTGGATCCACGGATTGATAAATCTTGGAAGGAATACTCTAAGGGAAAGCTACACGCGATTCGTACGCTTGCGGTTCAAAATTGACACATCTAAGGGCCATCAACAAGTGTTTATGACGCTGTTGCAGGGGATCGGCCACACCAACCCTAGGGAGATCTATGTAGCCTTTTGGACTAAACCTAATTTTTTTTATTGCATATACACTTGTTTTCTTGTTTGTGTCCCTGAAAGCAGGTCGTAGATGCAACCACAATTACAATTGGAGGTGTAGGTAAATTATCATTTTGGAATAGCTCATGGATGCAAGGCCAAAGGACGTGGCTCCCTCAGTATATAAAATCTCAGGAAAAAATCGTTGCGTGAGTCCCTGGATGACAGACATTGACTTGCAACAGCCATCCTTCTCAGTTCATCACTTTGTTGAATATGTACAACTATGGAGAGCAGTACGATAGGTCTAGCTGCGGCCACATGTTCAAGATGAAATTGCATGCCACTCCTACAAAAAAGATTTTCGGAGACGGGGCAAAATCGATTTTCGTAGCGGGGTTTTGGATCCGCCTCCAAACTAGCACTATTGATAATGAGGCATTTTCGGAGGCGGATTCCAGCCCGCCTTTGTTAATCGAATAAAAAAATAAAAAAACCAAAAACCCTAGAGGGGCCAACGAGCCCATCTAGGACGCAACTGCCGGATCCACGGCGGTCGGCGCTAGATCTGCCGCACCGCCGGCGAGCTCCACCTGCAGGAACCGCGCCGCACTGAGAGCTCCACCTGCAGGAGCTCATGCTACCGCGCCCACGCCGGATCTGGGAGGAGGAGGTGGGGGCTCGCTGGCTTGGAAAGGAGGGGCCGCGGTGGAGGTGTCGTTGCTCGCCGCCCACTACAGGAGCTCATGCGCCGTGCCCCACCGGATCTGAGGGTGGGAGGGGCTCGCCGGCTTGGAGGAGGAGACGCGGTGGAGGCACCGTTGCTCGCTGCCCACCTGCAGGAGCTCATCCTGCTGCACCACGCCGGATTGGAGAAGGAGGTGGGGGCTCGCCGGGCTTGGGGAGGAGGCCACGGTGGAGGCACGCTTGCTCGCGCCCACCTGCAGGAGCTCATCCTGCTGCACCCACACCAGATCTGGGAGAAGGAGGTTGGGGCTCGCTGGCTTGGAGGAGGAGGGGCCGCAGTGGGCCGCCATTGCTCGCCGCCTTGGCCTTCGCACCCCGACGAAGTGAAGGGGGCGGCCGCCGACGGTGTGAGGGAGAGAGAGAGAGAGGAGGAGGAAGAGGAGGGGGCGCCACCGGTTGTTGTCGGTGGGCTGAGAGGGAGGAGGAGGAGGTGGGGGAGGAGAGATGGAGGGAGAGAGAGGAGCTGGAGCGACGGATGTGCGGGGAGAGGAAAGAGGAGGGAGTGGAAGTGGAGGATGAGAAACCCTAGAGGCTGTTTATATACAAAACTCAGTTATGGGTCATCTAGGCTCGATTTGGGCCAAGATATTTTGGAAGCGGGCCTTTTAACTGTCCGTTCTGAAAATCAATTAATGGAGGCGGATATATTAAGACCGCCTCTGCTAATCGATTTTCAGAAGTGGACAAAAATAACCGCCTCCAAAATAAAAAATGTCTGTCTTCGTTAATCGCCCTATTAACTCAGCGGTTTTTTTCCTCTGACCGCCTCTAAGCTCATTTTGAAGGGTCTCACAAAACCATATGGAAACTCAACGAATCAAACTAGTACACATCACGCTCTGCTATCAGCTACAGTTCATCGGGCTGCACACACAAACTTCAATGAGATTAATTAAATGGTCAGTTTGGACAACTCCAAATACAAATTCTTTGCTTGGTTAGCGGTCCAGGACAGGATTTGGACGGCAGACAGATTGAGCTCAAGAGAGTGGCTGCATAATCCAGCCTGTGCGCTGTATCGCAAAACGCCCGAGACAGGGAGCCACCTCTTCTATGAATGCAGATTCACAAAGTGGCTCTTCTATAAATGTAGATTCACAAAGCGCATTTGGTCCAAATAGCTACATGGATCGCGGCGCCGGCAATACACCCAACAAATTGGGACCCCGTGATTTCGGTCCACAACCGGTGGTCGACTACAGCTTCAACACCTGGCATACAACAGAATGGGCTCAGATCGCTCACCATTATTTGTAGTCACAACAAGAATCAAGGAAGGAGTATCGACATGGATTCAAGCTGGAGCGAAACAGCTAGCTCGTCCAGTTGGTAGAGAGTGAGCGAATTTTAGTCGAGATTGTGTTTTTTCTTCCTCTCGACTTTGTACATATGTCAATTTGGCCATTTGGCCTCCCCTTCTTTTCAATATAGCAGGCAGATCTCCTGCCTGTTCGTTTCATTTATTTAACATCAAATTTGGCACCGTAAATTTTGATCGCGCTCGCCTACCCAACATCACCTGAACTGAGTCTCAAAACTTTAGAAGATTATTTCCTTCAATGCTTCATCTTCACATACAACATTTCTTTAGATTAAGGTGGCAGCTGGGTGCTAGTTCCCTTCTGCTTCCACACGTTGCCCCTATCCAGCAGTGCCGGTGGTGTCAGGCGAGCTCGCGGCAGCGGCCCTACCACCGAACATATTTGCAATCGCCTTGAGGCTCTTGTTATCTGGCTCTGCAGTCAGCTATCGGGTTCTCGTTCTAAGCAAGTGGACAAGTGTGTTTTACAGTTTTATTTAGACTCCTGATGGGCGGCCATTGGACTGTTACTTTGTTGGACATTAGCGCTTGGGATCGCTAGTGGTAATTACTCAGTTACCATGCTGCTGTTTGCTTGGTACAGAGGGGAGGTTAAAAAAATTGCATGACCACCACTACCTGCAGCTGCTCCCTTTCTCTTTTTCTCCCACGCCCTTCCACCTCGGGACGCATGTGGCTGAGGTCGAGCACCTGCATCCGCTGGCCAAAAGCCAGCCTCATCTTCCACCTCCACCAAATTCCATGCAACCAGAGCATCACTACCTCTCCAGCTCTATCCACGAACAGCCTAGGGTGCAGCCGAGCCCTCAATATGATGGGAATCGCAGATCTCGTGGCTGCCATCGCTGCCGGCAGTTGGAGCTCGACTTCACTGGGCAGCAGGGGTTTCTGCATAAAATGTTTAGAATGGCGCAGCGGAATCGGCCCGACCCGCTGTACACACGAGCCGACGCCAACAGGCCTAGGTCCACGGAGCCCAACAACAACTAAGGCCTCGGCCTAACTCAACCCAAAAGACTAGCTGATAGTATGAGAACTGCCCCACCTTATATGTTTGTGCTCACCCACCATCAATTACCGATGTGGGACTAAATCTAACAATCTCCCCCGTCATACATCGGACCCAACTCTTCCATAACAATTATTGTGTGATCTCACAGAAGACGTTATCACAGGCCGAGAGTATCAAAAACTCTCCAGTCAACTTGCGTGACCAATGGTCAAATGACCCAACGGAGATATCAACGGGCTCCCCCGTAAACATGTGACCCGGAGATGTTACTGATTTTTCAACCTTCGGCTCTGATACCACTTGTTAGAGTGGCGCAGCGGAATCCGGCCCGGCCCGCTGTACACACGAGCCGGTGCCTCACAGGCCTTAGTTGTTGTTGGGCTCCGTGGACTAGGCCTGTGAGCACCAGCTCGTGTGTACAAAAGGGCCGGGCCGGATTCCGCTGCGCCACTCTAACATAAAACAATCTGCATGACTACGGCAGTCGCCGGCCGTTTGTACGTGTAACACCCCTGGTGTTAATTAACACTAAACAAATGTTTAAGCTAAGCTAAGCATGATTCAAAAGCCAAATCAAAGAAAATGAGGAAATTCATCCAAATTTGAGTCAAAAACCCTTTAAATGGAGCAATAAGAAAACTTTGAAAAATTCCGAAGAACTTGAAAAAGTGCAAATGTGAAAGTTGGAGTATAAGTCAAGCCAAGAAACTTTCATTTTCAAACCATAGCCTAAAAGTGCTTGGAAGCTTCTCAAATTTCAAACCCTAAACTTGGAATTTGAAATTCCCAATTCAAATTCAAAGCTGAAATGGAATCTTAGCAAAATCTCAAGATTTCACCACAGAACATCAAAATCTCCAAAAAGCAAAGTTGTACATCTTCACATTTCTGAACTTTGCCTCTTCGGGCACTTGGGCCAATTTTGCCATTTAGCCCCTCGAATTTCAGAAATTCAGTTCAAAACAGGGAATTACCCCCTTTTTGAATTACGGCCAAATTCTCCACTTTTTTCTTCCAATCTGCAGTGCAGGGACGTGTCTCATGAAATTCTAAACAACTTTCATGTTGGAAGATTTTCGAGTCATGTTCAAAATTTGGAATTTGAGCCATGCCAATATCAGTTGACCTTTGCCCGCTCCGGCGCGCTCGACGGCATGCCAGCGCCGCTGCCGCGCGTGCCGCGCTCGCCGCCGGCAAGCGCCTGCCGCCGTCCGGCCTCGACAGCTCCGACCAATGCCACCGTTGCATGTCCCCGCTCGCAGCGCACGCGTCTGGCAAGGTCTCATGGCCGGAGACCCACTGTGCGCTGACCTCCCGCGCTCGCCGTCGCGTCGCCGCCGCGGACCGCCGGGGTTTTGCCGTCACCGCCGAATTGCCCATCGGTCGCTCGAGCGACTTTTGCGCCCCCGCGTGCTCCTTTTTTTCCTCCCTTGGCCTGTCTTCTCGCTCGCACGTGCGCCTGCGCGCCTGCAGCACGCCTGCGCGCCGCGCTGACGCCGGCGCACGGCGCCAACACGGCGCGACAAGCCCCTGCGCCCGCGACAGCTCAACCGAGCTGCCTCAGCCCTCATCCCGAGCTTCCCGAGCACCTTCCACTCCCCTCTCGCTCCTACTTAAGCCCTCAACAGTTCCCCTCTCTTCCTCGCCGGAAAAACCCTCGCGGAGTTCACAGAGGCGCCGCGAGCTCGCTCTCGTGGGCAGCCCTCTCCACTGCTCCTCCGGCCAAACCGAGGCTCTCTCGAGCTTCCCCATCCCCCATTGCCACTCCTCGACCAATCCCCGACCCGTTTCCACCACCGCATCCGCTGGCAGTAGCTCGCGGAGAAGACCGAGCTCTCCGTCGCCGCCCGCGCACGTGCACAGCTCGCCTACACTCCTCCTCCAGCCGAACCGAGGGGCACCATTAGCTTCTCGTGCCGTGCTGGTGCTCACCGACCACTTCCCCGAGCTTCTCCGACCCCGACGTCGCCGGTCGCGCTCGCCGGAGCAAGCCGAGCCGCCACCGCCGTCGCTGACCTCGTTCCGGCCATCCCCGACTCGAGACTAGCTCAAAACGAATCACGGTGAGCCCTCTCCATTTCCCCCCCTTCCCGGCCCAGTCTGGCCGCCGTTTGGCCGGCGTAACCACGCCGGCGAACTCGAGGACCTCGTTGTGTCTTCAACCTCTTTCCAGGGGGCCGAGCGTAAAATGTAGGGACCTCGTTGTAAGGGATTCAAAACTTCCAGGGTTCCTCGCGTAAAATAGATTCTATATTTTTAGGTTTATTTCGCTGAGATCTTCAAAAATTCGTAGAAAATCGTAGAAAAATCCGAAAAATGCCAAACCAATTTTGTAGTGACCAGTGAATCTAGAAGAACAAATTCCTTCCTTTGCACCTCACCCAGTTGAGCTGGTAGATTTTGAAATATAAATTTATTTCAGTTTGAGCACATTTCATCATAGTTCAAAATCTACACATGCACTGGAGCTGAGCCTTGGATATTGTTGTTAGGGTGATTATCATTAGCCTAATGCGCAAAGGGTGCACAAAAATTCCCTAGTGGATTTGGGTTATGATTTTCCAAACATATACCCTGCTGTTTGGCAAAAATCACAGAAAATAATGTAACTTAGAGAAAAATTATCTCCTTCACACAGGAACTAAATCAAGGCATGAGAAACCTTAGAAAAATGAAAATGGTAATTTTTGGACACTGGAAAATGGATAAATGATTTTTGGTAGTTTAAACATGGTGAATTCCACAAAAATATTCATAATTCAAAATCACATGCAAACTTGCAGAGATGTCACCTTGGCATCCTAAGCACTGTGACAAGTGGTTTGGACAAAAACATTGTAATTATGTTTGTAGGATTTAGTTTGATTTTAGGCAAAAAGATAAGAATAATTTTAATAAAGTATAGAAACATCAACTTGAGCCAAATTTTGGCCTAAGCTCCTGCCTTGGCATGAGTGAGCCTCTAGACAAATGGCACCTAAAAATAATAATCCTAAGTTCACCTTTTGAATAATAGGGAAAGGAACTTAAATAGAGGAAAAGAGAAGAAAAAGAAAAGGAAAGAGAAGAAAAAGGAAAGAGAGAGAAGAAAAAGAAAAGAAAGAGAAAGACCTAAAACTCTAAAATCAAAGTAAAGGTTCAAAATGAAAAGGGAATATTCCACTTATAATTAATGTTTATCCTTTCCAACTCACTAAACAAGATTTAAAATAAACACTCACTATTTAAATCCAGATACTTAAGCATTCATGCATTCGTGTAGATTCGGGTCTTGCGACGGAGTCTACGAGCTAGTCCCCGCTGCGAGGAGATCGCCCAGGAGTCCGAGGTGAACGTGGTGCATGTGGATCCAAGCCCGAGCAGGAGTACCGCTTCGAGCCGAAGGCAAGCCCCGGAGCATAATCTAACTTTACTTAACGCGATTCATTTGATTATATGTTTGTGCATTTAAGTTTCAGGAGTTGAATGAAACCCTAGATTGCATGATCATAGGTTCCTTTGATTGAACACTAGTATGTTAGGTTCGATAGTTGCTATGCTTAAGAACGATAGAAGTCGAGTGTTTTCCGACACTCGCGAGATATAGGAGTTGTATGACTACTCATATCAGAAACACTAGAGATGATGGACGGATGATTGTAGATACCCGTCTATCGATGTTTTAAGTGGAAACATGTGGTACTTTTGTGTCAAGCGTTTGAACGTACCACACATATGCACGGTTTAATGGGACCGGTAAGTCCCGGTACCCGATTGATGCGAGCAGGTCCGACAGCTCTCTGTCTTGGGAAACGTTATCCCATGGGCACATGAGGGTAGTTGCGTGAGTCCAGTAGTGGTAAACCTTTACCCTGAGGCAGTGGGACTCGGGAGCCACTCGTAGAGAGAGGAGAAAGGATTGGGGTGTGTTGGTTGCATTTCCAACCATTCCGTATGTTTGGGGTTTTCCCTGGCCAGGTAGTAATTCGGTTCGAACTGTCCGCTTCTCGCGGTTAATGAGATTGCTTGACCGATGTATGGCATATTATGAAGTGAAACTTGGAAGGATGAAATCTTTGTATGGATAATTGTATTGCAAAACTTGATGTGTTTAGCTAGGCTCACCTAGAATGGATAGGCTAAAGAAATTAAAATCAAAATGAAGAAATTAGAAAATAGCTTAGTCGCTTTTGGCAAAAGAACCCCACTAGCCAAACAGCCTCTCATCTTAGGAGTCGGTGATGTAGTGATCACCAGTCGGTTAAGTCTTGTTGAGTATAACTAGTATACTCAGCCTTGCTTGTGGCTTAAATTTTCAGGACCGTCCCCTCAGGAGGTAGCTGCCTCTATGGCTTGGGCCTCCCAGCTTCCTCCCTGGTTACAACATCGAGTGGGAGCCGACCTCTCCGAGGATCGTGAGGAGTAGCGTCACGACTGACTTCATCGTGACGATACTATGGATCGTCGCTAGTATTCGTTTACTTTCCGCTGCATGAACTCAAACTATTTACTTATCATTTCAATTTGGTTGTAATAACTCTAAGACTTGTTGTAATTTGAATTGTGGAATGATGTGATCCTTGGAACTCACCTTCGAGCGAGTGTATGGACGGACGATCTTCAGTAGCCGTTGGTCGAGCTTGACTCGACGGTCGAATCCGCATTTGGGAACATTTTCGTGTATTAGCACCAACGGAAGGTGAAAATATACTTAAGTGGGCCCATTTCTCGGGTGAGATTGCTACAGGCCGGTATCAGAGCCGACGTTCATACGCACCAAAGAAAGCATCAGACCCTAACCAATGTTTTTCTAAATAAAATCTACCAAACCCGATTCCATTTGCGCCTAAGCAAAAGGAATGAAACGTATAGGATCGTTAAGGATAAAACTAGAACGTGAAGTCCTTAAGGGTTAAGGGTTGCGCCTTTGTTAGTTGGCATAGTCTAACTTAGGATTGATGTTTGCTCTTCCATGAAACCCAATCTTTAAAAGGCTTTCGTCGCAAGTCCTCTGACTTGTACGTAAAAGTTTACGAGTAGGAGTCCGACTAGATCTATAGAGAGAGAGACGCATCTATGCCTAGCCACCGGCACTAACTCCGAAAGTCAAGTCTGGCTTAAAATGTGAGAACGTTTAGGTTTTGCATGCATCTCTTAACTAAAATCGGAATAATAATAAACTTAAGAAAGTCGGAACCCAACCAATCAAATCAATGCTTCAACGACCTTAATTAAAAACTTAAGCACGTTCTTTACCTTCAGTTTTCTCCTAGTTTTCCCTGAAGGCTTTTGACTCATGGTACTCACCTCTGAATTTTTGTTCAGATGGCCGTTCCCAGTCACCTTGCTGGCGCGAACGAGAAGGTGGAGTGCCAGGACTGCCTCAGCTGGGAGGGGTTTTCCGTCCTCTTTTGGAAGATTCTGAAGGAGGTTGGCTACCCGTCTCCGCCGGTTTACTTTGGCAGAGAGTATGCGGAGCGTGGTGTGACGCGGTGCAGTGCCCGCATGGAGGCACCAGTGCACCCCGAGCACCCCGAATGGCCTAGGCTGGGAGTTGTGGTGCATGGCCACCGCTTTCCGGACACTTGGGAGAGCTGGCTGCTTTCGCAGGGCTGAACCAGTTCACTTCACAGCATCACGACTTGGTGGATAACACTTTGGTTGGTTTTCTGCCTTCAGCCCGCAGGGATGACCCTCAGTGGTTGTCACGTTACTTGGCTTCTCCGCAGTTGTTCCTGGAGTTTCCCCGGAACGCACCTGCTTTCTTTGCTAGCTGGATGAAGGCTAGCATCCGCATGGTAGAGCTACTCAAGATGTCTCAGGATTCTCTGCTCGACTTTGCCGATGCGATGGTGAGAGTGTCCGCGGATAAGGACATAGCCGGGATCTGCACTTCATTGGACATGGCTGCCAAGGATACTCAGATCCGGGATTTGCAGGCTCGCATTGCGGAGCTTACCATGGAGAAGGAGCATTGTGCTCACCAGGTGGAGGTGTTGACGGATGCACTTGAGGAGGCACAGGCAGAGTTGCACGAGGCTAATGCCGAGATGGTCGAGTTGGAGGCTCATATGGAGGTTCCCGGGGAGGACGAGGGGCAGAGGATGAGGCCGAGGATGATGCCAAATCCGAGCTGGACGACGAGGAGTTACCCCCAGTTCAGCCACCACTTTCCCCCACCGTGAGCCGTACTTCGGTGAACGACGTGGATGACTTCTAGAGCGTTGAGTTAGAGATTAGGTACTCTTCAGCATGGCTTTCCGTGTCACGTGGAGTTAGCTAGTTGAAGATGAGTAATCTCCTTTGTATCTTTGTATCTGTTTCCCTTCGCAATTGGTGTAGCCTCTTCTTAATTAGAATGTGTTGTCAGCATATGTTGTAATGGATTCGTTGAACCATGTCTTGGATTAATGAAGTTGCTCATTCTATGAAATTTTGTTTTTTTATGCCACGTATTTGTAACATTGAGTTTGTCTCTCAATCCTGCCTGTCATTCCCTTAAGAGCAAATGATGATTCCTGAAATTAATGGAGACTCAATCATGCAGATGGCAGGACCTACGACCACGGACGGACCCCGGACGGGTTCGGGGCAAATCAAGGCTCAACTAGTGCCCCGGATCAGCAGGTTCCGCCAGAGCAGCAGCCACCACCTGCCCCTCCGCTGCCAAATTTGCAGCAGATGATGGCTATGCACGCCGAGGTCATGAGGACTATGCAGCAGCAGATACAATTGCAGCAGCACCAGTTGGCCCAGAACATGAACATCGGTGCTCAGCGTCCGAGTGGCCGTAATGCCCCGCCTGCTCAGGTTGCACGATTTGAGGACTTTCTGGGTACTCAGCCCCCGGTGTTCTCTAAAGCTACTGAGCCCATGGAGGCTGACGCGTGGATTCGGGCTATCGACTCGAAGTTTGCTATCTTGGCTGTCCCTTGCTCTGAAGAGCGCAAGGTCACTTTCGCCGCACAACAGCTTCGCGGTCCGGCTTTGGTTTGGTGGGAGACTTATCGTGGCATGCTCCCCCGCCGAAACTGTGCTTACTTGGCAGAACTTCAAGGATGCGTTCAAGGCGCATCACATTCCTAAGGGTCTTATTGAGAGGAAGTTGAGGGAGTTCCTGACCTTGACTCAGGGCACTCACACGGTGTATCAGTACGCCCAGGCTTTCAACAACCTCTGTCAGTACGCTGGTCATCATGCTGACAGTGATGATAAGAAGAAGGAGAGGTTCCGTATGGGGCTCAGCACCAAGCTGCAGGAGAGGCTGCTCAAACATCAAGCCTGCCACTTATGCTGACTTGGTCAATGTGGCTATCGCTCAGGAGGATGCCATTATGACCATAGAGCCGACAAGAAGAGGAAGGCTCCTGTTGTCTCTGCCAGTGGCGGTAAGCCGCAGCGCTTCCGTATTGTTCCTCCATAGGGACAGCAGCGTACAGGGCAGTCTGGCCGCTGGGTGGTTAACCCTCCTCAGCAGGGTGGTTCTCGTTTTCCCACCGCAGCAGTCACAGCAGCAGAAGACCCCGATGAAGCAGCAGCCAGCTCAGCCTGGAGCTGGGTATTCTTGCTACCGTTGCGGCAGTACCAGTCACTTCATCAGGGACTGTTCCCCAGGGCCAAGCAGCAGAACAATGGCAACCAGCCAAACAAGGGGCAAGTTGCAGAAGATTCACGTCAAGCAGGGAAGGGTCAACTTCACCACATTGACTGACCTTTCCCGAGGGAGCACCAGTGATGACGGGTAAATTTCTGATTCATAACCAACCTGCAGTCATTCTCTTTTGATTCTGGTGCCACTCATAGTTTCATAAGTCTCAGTTTGTGCTAAGAAATGTGGGTTAAATTGCTTATCTAACAAATGCGGCCTACAAAATAATCACCGCAGGAGGAAACCTAAATCAAATCATGTGGCGCGAAAGGTGCCAATTAAAACTGGGTAGTAGAGTTTATCTTGACCGACCTGATTCTTTAGAACTGGATGGGATAGATATAATCTTGGGAGCTAATTGGATGGCATCAGCACAAGGTTGTGTTTAGACGTTGCTGAGAGAATTTGTTGATATCAACTCACCTACACATGGATCTACCACACTCTATCTTCCGTCTCCCAACTCCTTGAGCTCACGTGTCTTTGTCATGACCGAACCCAAGCTTGAAGACATTCCTATTGTCTGTGAGTTCCCGATGTCTTCCCAGACGACTTGCCTGGGATGCCACCGGATCGAGACATTGAGTTCGTTATCGAGACAACCTGGGTACCGCACACAATTTCTAAAAGACCCTACAGAATGCCACGCGGAATTGGCAGAAATGAAAACTCAACTCCAAGAATTACTGGACAAGGGCTTCATTCGTCCGAGTACATCACTTGGGAGTTGTCCTGCCATAATTTGTCGAGAAGAAGGATCACACGTTGAGGATGTGTATTGACTACCGGCCTCTCAATGCGGCACTATCAAAAATAAGTACCCTCTTCCTGCATTGATGTATTGTTCGATCAACTCGCCGGAGCCAAGATATTCTCAAAAATTGATCTTCGTTCCGGATATCATCAAATCAAGATTCGTCCTTGTGATATTCCCAAGACGGCTTTCTCGACCCGCTATGGACTTTATGAATTCTTGGTTATGTCGTTCGGACTGACTAATGCTCCTGCTTATTTCATGTATCTCATGAATTCGGTGTTCATGCCCGAGCTGGATAAGTTCGTAGTGGTTTTCATTGATGATATTCTTGTCTATTCCAAGAATGAGGAAGAGCATGCCGAGCATCTCCGTATTGTTCTTCAACGACTCCGTGATCACAAGTTGTATGCCAAGTTTTCCAAGTGTGAATTTTGGCTGGATAGTGTGAAGTTCTTAGGTCACACTGTTTCTAAAGATGGTATCTCGGTGGATCCTACGAAAGTGCAAGCAAGTAATGGATTGGAAACCTCCTACCTCTGTCCATGAAATCCGAAGCTTTCTGGGTTTGGCCGGATATTATCGTCGTTTTTATTCCCGGATTTCTCGCGAGTTGCCAAGCCAATGACCGAGCTACTGAAGAAGGGGCAGAAATTCGTGTGGGATGAGAGAAGTGTGAAGAGGCATTCCGCACATTGAGGAAGTTGTTGACCTCAGCTCCCGTTCTGACCCAACCGGATAGCACCAAACCCTACGATGTCTATTGCGATGCTTCAGGCACCGGACTCGGTTGTGTTCTTATGCAAGAGAATCGAGTTATTGCTTATGCTTCACGTGCTCTCCGTCCCCATGAGCTGAATTATCCCACTCACGACCTTGAATTGGCAGCCGTGATTCACGCTCTGAAAATATGGAGGCACTATCTTATAGGAGTTCCTTGCAACGTGTACACCGACCAGCAAAAGTCTCAAGTACGTCTTCACTCAGGCTAACTTGAATATGAGGCAACGAAGATGGCTGGAGTTGGCAAAAGATTATGATATGAGTTTGCATTATCATCCCGGAAAGGCGAATGTGGTTGCGGATGCCTTGAGCCGCAAGTCTCATTGCCACTGTCTTTCGGTCGAATCATATGCCGACACTCTATGCCCATGAGTTGGCGAAACTCAATCTCGAGATTGTTCCGCATGGCTATTTAAAACAACATATCTCTCGAGTCCACATTGCACGATGAGATCTTTCTGGCCCAGCAGACCGATATAAAAGGTCGGAATTATTCGGGAGGAGCTGGCCAAAGGAACGGAGGAACGGTATAACTGTTTCCGTCAGGATGCCCGAGGCATGATATGGTTTGGGAACCGTATCGTCGTGCCTAAGGATCCGGAATTACGGAAGAAAATTTTGAGTGAAGCTCACCACTCTAAGTTCTCTATTCACCCTGGCAGCAATAAGATGTACCAGGATATGAAGAAAACTTTTTGGTGGACCAAGATGAAGATGGATATCGCTCGTTTTGTATCCGAGTGGTGACACTTGCCGGAGGGTAAAGGCTAGTCATCTAAAGGCGGCTGGAACTCTTCAACCTTTGTCTATACCATCATGGAAATGGGAGGATATCAGTATGGATTTCATTGTTGGCCTTCCCAAGACCGCACGAGGGCACGATTCTATATGGGTCATTGTGGACAGGCTCACAAAGACCGCTCACTTTATTCCGGTTAACACCACCTATGCCGTCAAGAAGTATGCCGAGATCTATCTCAACCAAATTGTACGTCTGCACGGGGTGCCTAGAACAATCATTTCGGACCGAGGTCCGCAGTTTGTGGCAAGGTTCTGGGAGCAACTCCATGCATCTCTCGGCACAAAGCTTATTCGAAGCTCGGCTTTACCACCCGCAGACGGATGGGCAGACCGAGCGGGTGAATCAAATCCTTGAAGACATGCTTAGAGCTTGTGTCATTCACTATGAAGCAAGTTTGGGATAAATGCCTGGCTATCGCCGAGTTCTCATACAACAACAGTTACCAAGCAAGCTTGAAAATGGCCCCTTTCGAAGTCTTGTATGGGAAAATGTGTCGAACTCCGTTATGTTGGTCTCAGCCTGGAGAGCGAGAAATATACGGACCTGACCTGGTGATTGAAGCCGAAGAGCAAGTCAGGGTTATTCGGGAAAACCTCAAAAGCTGCTCAGTCTCGTCAGAAGAGTTATGACCGATCGCCGAAGAATGCCTCTCAAATTCGCAGTCGGTGATCATGTGTATCTTAAGGTCTCACCAACTCGGGAGTCCAAAGGTTCGGAGTAAAGGGAAAGCTTGCACCCCGTTACGTCGGACCTTATGAAATCATTGAGAAGTGTGGATCCGTGGCTTATCGTCTACGACTTCCCGACAAACTTTTCAGCCGTGCACAATGTCTTTCATATCTCACAACTCAAGAAGTGTATTCGAGTTCCGACTGAAGTCGTGGAACAAGAAGACGTGGAAGTTGAGCCCCGATCTGACCTACGTTGCTCAACCTCTCAAAGTCCTTGATCAAAAAGAAAGGCACACAAGAAGGAGCTCAGTTAAGATGTATAAGATTCAGTGGGTTCATCACACTGAAGAAGAGGCAACATGGGAGACCGAGGAATATCTCAATCGCCATTATCCTGGATTTCTCAACCACCCCACCAGGTACCGCACAACATTCCGCACTTTCTAGCATTCCCGAATCTCGGGACGAGATTCTTTTTAAAGGGGTAGGCTGTAACACCCCTGGTGTTAATTAACACTAAAACAAATGTTTAAGCTAAGCTAAGCATGATTCAAAAGCCAAATCAAAGAAAATGAGCGAAAAATTCATCCAAATTTGAGTCAAAAAACCTTTAAATGGGAGCAATAAAGAAACTTGAAAAATTCCCTACAAACTTGAAAAAGTGCAAATGTGAAAGTTGGAGAATAAGTCAAACCAAGAACCTTTCCTTTTCCAAACCATAGCCTAAAAATGCTTGGAAGCATCTCAAATTTCAAACCCTAAACCTTGGAATTTGAAATTCCAATTCAAATTCAAAGCTGAAATGGAATCTTAGCCAAATCTCAAGATTTTACCACAGAAACATCAAAATCTCCAAAAAGCAAAGTTTGTACATCTCTTCACATTTCTGAACTTTTGCCTCTTTGGGCACTTTGGCCCAATTTTGCCATTTAGCCCCGAATTTCAGAAATTCAGTTTCCAAAACAGGAATTCCCCCCTTTTGAAATTACAGACAAGTCTTTTCAAACTTTTTATTCAAAATTCCAGTGCATGAATTCTCATGAAATCTAAACAACTTTCATTTGGAAGATTTTCGAGCACGTTCAAAATTTTTGAGTTTGAGCCATGCCAATCAAGTTGGACCTTTGCCCGTCACGGCGCGCTCAACGGGTCGCTCAGCGCCGCGTCGCGTGCAAGCTCGCCGGCCGCAGGCTCCCTGTCGCCGTCCATCTCGCCTGAGCTCCGACCAATGCCGTGGCTGTGTGTCCCCGCTCGCGGCGCATGCTTCTGGCAAGGTCGCGTGGCCGGGAACCCACTCGTAGCGCTGACCCGCGCTTGCCGTATCACCGTCGCCGCCCGGACCGCCGGAATTTTCCGTCGCCGCCGTTGCCCATCGGTCCGTACGCACGACTTTTGCGCCCCCGCGTGCCCTTTTTCCTTCCTTATTGGCTGTCTCTCGCCTCGCCCAACGCCGCCTGCCGCCTGCAGCACGCCTGCGCGCCGCGTTGACGCCGGGCACGGCGCCACACGGCCGCGGCAGAGCCGCTGCCGCCGCGACAGCTCACCGAGCTGTCCAGCCCCCATCCCGTGCTTCCCGACCACCCTCTTCCTCCCCTCTCACTCCTACTTTAGAGCCTCAAACATTCCCTCTCTTCCCGCCGGAAAACCCTCGCCGGATCACAGAGGCGCCGCCCGAGCCGCTCTCCGTGGCAGCCCTCTTCCGTGCTCCTCCGGAACAACCGAGGCTCTCTCTAGCTTCCCCATCCTCCACGTGCCACATCCCCGACCAATCCCGCAACCCGTCTCGCCACCCGCAGCACCAAGCGCAGCTCGCCGGAGTTGACCGAGCTCTCCGCCGCCGAGCCGCGCACAGTGGACAGCTCGCTACGCTCCAGCCTCGACCGAAACGAGGCACCACAGCTCCCCCGTGCCGTGCTGGTGCTCACACCAAACTTCCCCGACTTCTCCGACCCGACGGTCGCGGTCACCGCTCCGGAGCAAGCCGAGCCGCCACCGCCGTCGCTGACCTCATTCCGCCATCCCCGACTCCGAGACCTAGCTCAAAACGAACCACGGTGAGCCCCTCTCCTTTTCCCCCACTTCCCCGGCCCGGACTCGCCGCCGTCTTGGCCGGCGTAACACGCCGGCGAAACCCAGGACATAAACTGTGTCTTCAAACTCTTTCCAGGGGCGGATCGCAAAATGCAGGGACCTGTTCGTAAAGGGAATTCAAAACTTCCTAGGTTAGCCGCGTAAAATAGATTCTATAGTTTAGGTTTTAAATTCGCTGAGATCTTCAAAATTCGTAGAAAAACCGTAGAAAAATCAGAGAAATGCCAAAACCATTTTGTAGTGACCAGTGAATCTAGAAGAACAAATTCTTCCTTTGCACCTCACCAGTTGAGCTGTAGATTTTGAAATAAAATTCATTTCAGTTTGAGCACATTTCATCATAGTTCCAAAATCTACACATGCACTGGGAGCTGAGCTTGGGATATGTTGTTTAGGGTGTTATCATTGGCCTAATGCGCAAAGGGTGCACAAAAATTCCTAGTGGTTTAGGGTATGATTTTTCCAAATAAAAAACATATACCTGCTGTTTTGGCAAATAAATCACAGAAAAATAAATTTACTCAGTGAAAAAATATCTCCTTCACACAAGAGAACTAAATTCAAGACATAAGAACCTTAGAAAAAATGAAAATGGTAATTTTTGGACACTGGGAAATGGCTACTAAATGATTTTTGGTAGTTTAAATAGGGTGAAATTCCACAAAAATAATAATTCAAATATCACATGCAAAACTTGCAGAGATGTCACTCTTGGCATCCTAAGTCACTGTGGCAGTGGTGTTGGACAAAACCCTTGTAATTATTTTGTAGGATTTTAGTTTTGATTCTAGGCAAAAAGATAAGAACATTTTTAAATAAATTATAGAAAAAATTATCTTGAGGCCAAATTTTGGGCTAGCTCCTGCCTTGGCATGAGCAAGCCTCTGGTCAAATGACACCTAACAAATAATATTCCTAAGTTCACCTTTTGAATAATGGAAAAAGGATTTAATATCAAAAGAGAAGAAAAAGAAAAGAAAAGAGAAGAAAAAAGATAAGGAAAAGAAAAAGAAAAGATAAAAGGAAGAGAAAACCTAAACTCTAAAATCAAAGTAAAGGTTCGAAATGAAAAAGATATATTCACTTATAATTAATGTTTATCCTTTCCAATTCATTAACCAAGATTTAAATAAACCCTAACTATTTAAATCTCGATATTTAGCATTCATGGCATTTCGTATAGATTCGGGTCTCGCCGACGGAGTCTACGAGCTAGTCCCCGCTGCGAGGAGAAATCGCCCAGGAGTCCGAGGTGAAAGTGGTGGCACGTGGATCCGAGCCCCACGAGCAGGAGTACCGCTTTCGAGGCGGAAGGCAAGCCCCGTAGAGCAAACCTAACTTTACTTACCGCATTTACTTGATTTATGTTTGTGCCATTTTAAGTTTCAAGAGTTGAATGAAAACCCTAGATTGCATGATCATATATTCCTTAGATTGAACACTAGTATGTTAGGTCGATAGTTGCTATGCTTAAGAACGATAGAAGTCGAGTGTATCCGACACATCGCGAAATAAGGAGTTGTATGACTACTCATATTCAGAAACACTAGAGATGATGGACCGGATGATTGTAGATACCCGTCTATCGATGTTTTAAGTGGTAACATGTGGTACTTTTGTGTCAAGCGTTTGACGGACGTACCACACATATGCACTTATGGGACCGGTAAGTCCCGGTATCCGATTGAGCGAGCAGGTCCGACAGCTCTCTGTCTTGAAACGTTATCCCATGGGCACATGAGGGTAGTTGCGTGAGTCCCAGTAGTGTAAACCTTTACCCTGAGGCAGTGGGACTCGGGAGCCACTCGCAGAGAGAGGAGAAAGGATTGGGGTGTGTGTTGAGCATTTCCAACCATTCCGTATGTATGGGTTCCCGTGGCGCCAGGTAGTAAATTCGGTTCGAACTGTCCGCTTCTCGCGGTTAATGAGACTGCTTGACCGATGTATGACATATTATGAAGTGGAACTTGGAAAGGATGAAATCTTTGTATGGAATAATTGTATTTGCAAACTTGATTGTTTAGCTAGGCTCACCTAGAATGGATAGGTTAAAGAAATTAAAATCAAAATGGATAAATTAGAAATCAGCTTAGTCGCTTTTGGCAAAAGAACCCCACTAGCCAAACAGCCTCTCATCTTAGGAGTCGGTGATGTAGTGATCACCAGTCGGTTAAGTCTTGTTGAGTATAACTAGTATACTCAGCCTTGCTTGTGGCTTAAATTTTCAGGACCGTCCCCTCAGAGGTAGCTGCCTCTATGGCTTGGCCTCCCAGCTTCGGACGATCTTCAGTAGCAGTTAGTCGAGCTTGACTCGACGGTCGAATCCGCACTTGGGAACATTTTCGTGTATTAGCACCAATGGAAGGTGGAATATACTTAAGTGGGCCCATTTCTCGGGTGAGATCGCTACAATTAACTACGAGTTGAGATTACTGATTGGGTTAAACTCTAGTATATACGTAGATATTTTTTTGCTTTAAATCATTGATGCTTGACAAATTGAGTATATAATT
>JACEFO010002301.1:0-16237 GCA_015342445.1 Digitaria exilis
TGCGCTCTGCATCGCCACTCTCTCTTTGCCTTCGAGCTTCAGAGTTGTCAGATACTTCTCGGATGTGGCACCTCTGATCTCGTCCCTTTCTTGAAGAGAAGATGCGCTCCGCCTACTCTCCTGGGTTTACCGGTGCGGATTTGGCTGTACAAACACAAGCAATCCAATCAGAATATGAAGCGCTGGCTAAATATCCATATCCTAGACCGACACAAGAGTGCAATCTCAGATTGCCTCGAAGAGTAGTGCCACATCCACCGCATTTGTAGACTGGGACGCCGCCGGTTCCGGAAGAACACTGCCGCACCTTGGACATCTGACAAGGCCCATACCGCTCTGCACTTTAATTTTCCAGGAGCCCAGAAAGCATCAGCTCAGAGCACAAGTATGGTTTTTTTCTTGTGAGGTCAATGACCGAAGAAGTGCTTCCTGTGTTGGAAAAGTTAAACAAATGAATACACCAGCATTCTGTCATCTATTTGCACCTATGATTGAGCAGCAAACGTGGAAGATTAGGACCTATGACTTGGAAAAATCAATTCCTAACTTGTATGTGACCGTGTAGCAGTCTAATCCTGACCAGAGTGCCGACAACTACCGTAATGTGTGTAATGAGCGTCCCATGTTGAACATTTTTTTTCAGGAAATGTTTTAGTTGTTCATTGGCATTGGAGTGAACAAAGTACCCCCCACTGTCACAAAAATAGGAGTGAACAGATAGGGTGTTGTTAGATGGGAAGATTCCTCAAAAATACACTGTAAAAAAAAAACACTGTAGATGTAATAGTGTTATGTGAGTGGAAGTGTGGGAATGGAAAGGGCAAAAGTTGGATGAATCGTAGTTTTTTTGGGATCTTTTTTGAATCTCTAAACGCACCCTAAGTGCATTCGAAACTCATCCCAATAAAATAGTGCACTCAAAAGAAAACTAAATCATTTATTCCCAACCTAAAAATTTTAAAAAGACAATTACGTTTCAATAGCTGTATCAGACCAGAGAATTACTTCTAGGAAAAAAATTCACAACAGACTCGTCTTACTTCTATACACAGCATTCCAAGCCATATAACGAACCCGATGTTGGCTTGGCACTACAAGCTCAAGATTCTTAATGCATTTCCAACCAAAATCCCAAAACCAAATAGGCACTATAGGGCATATACCCCGCATCGCCAGGGCGGACCTAGCGGAGGAAACTGACGGCCGCACGCAGTAGTAATTATACCTCGATGAACAGTGATCCCGTGCTAGTTTAACGCTGTCATTAGGAATTGAGTGGCGCCGCCACTGGCCTGTACATGCGTCCAACCCTGCGCATCGGCACATCTATCCAGGATGAAACTCAACTTAAATTGCAGAAATGAAATTGCAATCAGAGGCCACGAAACAAGCAGAGCAAGACACAGACACGAGAAAGAAAAAGGACGGTAAAACAAAGCAGGCCAACTAACCTCTCGTTTCTTTTCCCTCTCCCGTAGAGGCGTACACTTTGTACAGTTCTGCTTGCTCCCCGAAAAATCGGAGGAGCCCTCCACTTATGAAAATCCAACTAGCTACCACGGCTCCAGTTCTACTATTCTAGGTTGCTGCTACCTGACCGGCGGATAATTTATGAAAGGGGATGACCGGATGAGCACGCGCTGGGCAAGGTCTGCCGAGGGAAAGCAAACACTATAGTACAGAATCGATGCGCCTCTTTTACAGTCGGTTGTGACCAAACGGGCTGTAAAAGGCAAAGCACCCGGGTTTTAAAATAGATGGTCATTGTAGCCTTCAACCAACCAGCTGTGATGTCTGGCTGAGAGCATCAGAATCGGCTTAATTAATGCATCCGGCTGTGAAACTAGTTCACGGATCCGAAATTTTATTTCATTGGCGCTGAGTTTGATTAAGTCCGCGAGACCAACAACCACTTCTCTCTTGATATTTTCTCCACCGTCCCCCTCAGATCCCTGTGCCTTATCCTTATCCTGAGCGAGCTCTCCACCATCTCTATTCGTAGCTCTCTAGTCCATCACATCTCCATCCATCTGAGTGAGCGTGCGGCGACCGGCAAGGTCGGAGGTAGACGGGCGCGGCGGCGACCGAGCAGGGAGACAAGGTGTGGCGGTGCCCAAGGACGAGCAGCGACATTGCCCGGCGCAGGCGTGACGACCCTGCAGGCGAGGCCGACGATTCCCTACTGTCTGAGCGGCGGCGGCATATGAGGAGAAAGGCGAGAAGGCAGGGGCGAGCAGCGTCGACGCCCGACGGGAGAGACGAGGTGTGTTCTGTTCTTGTCTTTTCTACCGATGCATGCAATTTTTGTTCCTTTCCTTTCTCTGCCGATGCTAGCAAGAAGCAATTTCTGATGCAAGCAATTTTTGTATCTTTAAGATCCTGCCAATCCCCGTCTTGGATCCTACGCGACGAACACCCCTGCAGCAGCTAGATCTTGAATGCGATGATGCCCCTGCAGCAGTCGGAGTCAAGATCCTGCCAATCGCCATTTATTCATATCAGCTCCATGTACCTTGAAAATATTCTGAGATATCTTTTGTTGTGAGCCCTATTCCTTTTGAGGGCAAATTTTCTGTCCGAGATCCACACTAGTCATGTAGCTATACTTTTATGTTGCCTTATATGAAGAATGATATTGCAAAGTCGATTCTTTACAGAAGATAAATAATTGTTGTGCATTATTTGGGATTCGATGAAAACTCGATGATTGAGTGTCCTATAATTTTTTTTGTCCTGGTATAGGTATCACAAGCCGGGTAAATACACCATCCGGCAGTGTTGATTTGGGGTTATCACACCGACTCCTTAAATGACCCGGCTGTGATGAGATTATTACAGCCGGTTGGCAACCGGCTGGCTTAAATCCAAAGGCCTCCCCCAATGGGGGTTACGAACCGGCTGTGATGCCGATTCTGTACTAGTGAATTAAATCTGGACGACCCCGGTCTCTCCGCGTGCGCATTTATAATTTTGATTGCAATTTGCAAGGAATCAGTCCTTGTATAGTTTAGAGGGAGCGCAGGTCAATAATTCAACTACCACAATCTGCATAAATTGACCTTATTGTACATCTAAATCTGAATAACGGCCCGCAAAGAGTTTTGTAATCTAAAGCCAAATCTAGTAAATAAATACTACAAAAATAAAGACATTCAAGGCGTACGTACTACGAAACATTAAAAATACAAGAGTCGCTCAGATAGAATATGTAAACATGGCAGGTGATTTATCCCATGGTATGGGTAGGAAAATGACATCACTATTCATGTTAGAGCTCCAACAATGATATGCTTGTGTTTACAAGTCTCTTCGGATCAAGATCTTGAACTCATTACGCCAAAAAAATTAGAGTTGCCATATAAATGGGCAAGGTCACCACTATTATATTTTTGTACCTAAAAAATCAACTATCGGATCCCATGTTCTATAGATCCCAACGCTCAACGGCCAACTCATGCAACGCCGAGATATTGACGTTTGATAGTTGCAACGACTAACAAAAATGGAAGAGAGTTCGTCATAATAAGATACTATAATACTTTATGATGATTTCTAATAGTCTTAGTAAGGACCACCTGATTTTTGAACCATAGCTACCTCCATAAATATCTTAAAAAGGAATGTCGTTTTGATATGTTGTCATTAAGAGCATCTCCAGCATGGCCATCTGGATGGCTACGTCCATATTTGGATATTCAGCACAAAAACTAGCTCCGCCAGTAGCTATTAGAGCCTCCATCCTTGTAGCATGGGGCAAACCATCTGGATGGAGAACCAAATCTGGCCGGCCGTGTGCAACACGCCATCCATCCATTTCTATTCTTCTCCCTCTTTCATAAATTCAAAAGTAACCATATAGGACTCCTAAATCTTAGCAATTATTTAGCAAACAAATTCAATAACAAAGAATCCATTTTAGTTTTGTTCAACACAAAATCTGACGTGGATTTTAAACTAACAATTCTCAAAGTTATTTTTTGGTAAATTATTTGAATTTTAGGACATTAATATTTTTTTTAAAAAAAATCAAGAATGAAGTGCACGGGTGGTCCCTAAACTTATGTGGGTGTGTTATCGAGGTCTCCGAACTCTCAAAGCGCGTTTTCAGGTCCCTAAACTTGTATGGGTACATCATCTAGGTCCCTGAACTCTCGTAACGCCTTATCAGGTCCCAAACTTGTATGAGTTTGTCATCTACATCCGAAAACTTGTGTAGTGTGTCATATAGGTCTAAATGGTCTACATCTCTTCTTTTCAAATTTAAGTAGTCTCTGCAACTTCTAAACTTTGATATGAAGCACGAAAGCAGTGATACAACTCTCATGACATGGTGTAATATAACTGATGAGTTACATCACTGCCGAAATCATGAATATCTTGTGTAGTGCCTATGTTGCTATTTTCAAATTAAGCTTAGATCAGCCTGGGACATTCCATGAAGTGGGGAAACACTTTATTAGTTTCATCTTATTACAAACTAATCAACGATGAGCACTACCAAACTACCAATTACCAAATGGTACCAAACTATCAACTTCACTTCATCATCTAACTGCGCCAAAGAAGATGACAGCATATACGCACCCTTGCTAAATCAAAATCAGCATATAGAGATCAACAGATGATTTACATAGCCGTTAGCCGAGCAGTCGAGCAGAGTGTTGTACACTTGTACGGTAGTGTTGTTGAACAGGAGACGATCACCAGGCGGCTGCTGCTGATTGGGCGGGCGTGAGGCTGACGACTATGCGTAGATGTGGATGGTTGCAGGCCATGGTGATGATGGCGAAGAGCGTGAGAAGACGAGGGTGTGGATGGTGGCGGCCTTGGCCGGTGACGCGGAGGCTGCCGAAGTCGACCCCACCGTGCGTGCCGGGGAGCTCGATGAGCAGGCCCGGCGAGAGCAGCACGAAGAGCGCCACGCCGACCACCACCGGCGCCCAGTCCAGCATCTCTGTCTCTGTGTCGCCGGCCTCTCGTTATTTCTTCAGCTGGTTAATTAGTTTCCCCTGCCGCCTAGCCTAGCAGCTGCCTCTCAGCCAGATCACTACAGGTAGCTAGCTACGCAATGTATATAGTGCCGTGCTGGTCTCCATACGCATTGTGTGGATGAGCAGGAAAGAAAAGGGGAGAGGGAAAGGGAGGAAGTGATGGAGCCAAAAAGAGAGGGAGGGAGGGATATTCATTGAGGAATGGGACGTCGCATTGATCTGATCTGATGCTGATGAGCCAGGAGGGTGAGAAAGAAAGTGGGGAGGGGAATCGGATGAGCAGAAAAAGAAGAAATGGAATGAGGATGGGCCGTGAAAACGAGCGTTGCAGATACCCAAGGGCACCTGATTGCGCTTGCCTGGTTAATCTTGCTTTTTTTTTATTTTTTTTCGAAATCTTGCTTTTCGATTAAAAAAGAAAAGGAATTGCTACGTCAAGTTAATCACTCATCAATAAGGTAAACCAAAGTACCAGTACCAAACTGTTGACAGTTGTTGGTCTCTTTTTCTTTCCCGTCTCAGCGGCAGCGCTATGCCGGGCCTTTGAACTTTACCGGGCCTGATAGCTCGCTCTGTGAAGAAGTGTGTGAATGGGCGGCGCTACGAATTCTACTGGCCTCCATGCAGGAAATAATCCTGTTAGCCCGAAGTGTGAACGGCGTAAGCCCAACAGCAGTCCACCCACCAGGCCACCTCGCTCCGCGCCGTGCGCCGGTGGGTCCCGCTGTCGCTGTGTGCGCAGATGCACAAGCAAAGCAAGGTAGCGACGGCTACGATCCATAACGCCTGCCCCCAACCACACGGCGACGGAGGCCGGGTGGATTCCTTGCGCGCACCCACCCGACGAGGCTGGACTGGACCACGCTCCCATGCCACTGACGCGTGGGTCCACCCCGGCATCGCTCTCGCCGCACGCGATCCGTCGGGGAGCGCGCGCGTGGGCCCCGCCGCCCGTCCTTTCCCTTCCCCCTCCTCCTCAAATGCTGCCAGTGCTGGCGAGCGGAGCGCTGCGTGCGCAAAAGAGAGTGTTCCAGAAGGCCAAAAAGGCGAAGCAGATCGATTTGGAGAGAGAGAGAGAGAGAGGGCAGAGGCGGGGAGGGCGGGCGAGCGAGCCGGCGGCGGCGGCGATGGCGGACTGGGGGCCCGGTGATCGTGGCGACGGCGCTGTTCGTGCTGCTCACGCCGGGGCTGCTCTGCACGCTGCCGGGGCGGGGGCGGGTGGCGGAGTTCGGCAGCATGCACACCAGCCCCATCGCCATCATCGTCCACGTCATCCTCTACTTCGCCCTCATCACCATCTTCCTCATCGCCATCGGCATCCACATCTACGCCGGCTAGCGCTACCTAGCCGCCGGGAGCCACGGGAGATCGGGAATTCGGGATACACTGCTGCGGTTCGCCCGCCGCCGGCGTGCGTGGGCCGGAACGAGATCCGTGTTTCCCTCGCTAGTTCCTCTCTCTCCTGCTTATGATTTGTTATTGTGGTCTCTGGTTGTAATCGAGAAGACTATGAATGCAATCTTGCTTATCGATCCATAGTCCTGTTCTGCTGACGCGCTCCCCGATTTGGTGCTCTAGATTAATTGTTCGCTCCCTTCGTTTGGCTGCTTGCTCGGTTGGTGGCCTCGCGTGCTGTGTGCAGTTCGAGGCCACCGATTGGTGATCCGTCGCTTGGACTAATGGACTTTGCGCAACTGCGCTTGCGCCACCGACGATGGACACCGAGAATCCGGAAATGGAGGGCGCACTCGCATCTGCTCGCCGAGTGGAAATGCATTAATCCAAGTGTGTACAGCGCCGGTGAAAGCGATGGGACGTTGCCATTGTGCAAGACGATAATGTATGCTACTCACTCAGTTCCAATGAGTAGTCATCTGATTTGTTACTAGATTCATTGATGATATTATGAATTTTAGACAAATATATATCTAGTTTCATACAAGATGACATGAATTTAGACACTCAAAATGACATCCCACGATGACTAACAATTTGGAACGGAGGAGTATAAGGCAGCGTATCATATGGAAACTAAAATCTCTTTATGGAAGCTATGAAAACTTTAATCTGTGCCATACGAATTTGATCTAAGAGCGTGCTCGGATGAGATGGGAGGAGTGATTTGCAAAAATGCCTTTGCAAATACTCCTCCCGCCTCCTTGAACTTTGCAAATCACCACTCCCACCTTCCCTGAACGCATCCTCAGATCAAGATCGTGTGGTTCAGATTGAAGTTTTTATAGTTTCCACATGGAGTTTGGTTTCCACTAGATATGTCCCTTGTATATAAAGTATTTAGCCAAGACATTGGGCCTGTTTGGATTGTTGGGGTAAATATTTACCTCGAGGCAAATGTTTTGCACCATCTATTGCCCTTAACAAATTTAGCCTCTTGGGACGTTTGGATTACAGGACAAATGTTGATGGGCTAAGCATTTAATGGTCATTTTTCCAATAAAGGGGCCGGTTACTTTTGGTCATTTGCCCCAAATTTAATACTCTTTAAGGGCAAATGAAATTAGACGGATAAAACACTTGCCTCACCCTATTTGCCCTACATGCTTGGCATTTTTGGGGGCAAATTTGCCCATTTACTGCATTTTCTCCTTCATCCAAACATGACCATTGTCACAAAGTCTGGGTGGTGTAGGTGGTTATCACGTTAGTCTCAAAATGTAGGAATAGGAAAAATGTAGGATTTGGGTTGGTTGGCAATTGTAATTTTATAGAATTTAGAATGTATGAAACTTCCCAATAAAACCTGTGCAGTGTCAGATCAGAATCCACCGCGTCAGGTGGATTTGACCGATGTCCTCTCCGCAGCGTGGGCGGTGGCGTGGTGCAGTGAATCCTTTTTTTCGACCGCAGAGGAGTCATTTATGATCGGTGATGATGGTCGCAGAGTCTCGGGCGCTGTTCCCGGCATGGCAGGCTCGAGCCTGGCCCGCAAGCTCGAGCTTGCCAAGCCTCGAACGTGACGGAAAACGCCCGCTCGAGGGTGAACGTCTCCCTCGAGCCTGATTGCCGAGCCTCGAACGTGGCAGAAGCGCCAGCTCGAGGGTGACGCGACGACGGAGTCGTCCCGGACCTCGCGCACGACGAGCACGCGCTGCGAGGCGCGCCGCCGACGCCAGCATCCCTCCTCCCGCAAGGGACGGGGAGATCCTGCGATCAGGATCGAGGGAAAGGGCTGCTCCCTTCCTCCCGGGACCCCATTTCTGCACTACGTGCTACGACAGCACGCCCCTATCCCTACGGGCTACGCGGCCCTACGGCTACGTACGCCTCGCTCATCCGCACCGCCATGGGTGCGTATGATGGCTGGCCAGGCTGTCATCCGGTCTCAGAGCGCGACCTCGTCGCCCTGACGCCCAACGGTTCCCACACGGAGTCGGAAGATGAATATGCCTTTGGGCACGAGCACCCCGGTTGGGACTACTCTGGTCTCCGCGACCCAGAGGCCTTTTTGGCCTTCCAAACAGCGGCGGATTATTGCTTCGGCTATTCCGATGAGGAGTATGATCCGACCAGGGAGTGCTTCGTCATCGACGACGGGCGAGTCAGCGAAGGATCGACGTCAGGCGACGATGGCGAAGATGACGACTAGGGAGGCAACGACGGCGCAGATCCGGTAGGCGCGCAGCCACCGGACCTGTCGGACCACTTGCCTTCCGAGGACGAGCGGCATCCACGCCGCCAGCCGCGAGTTACTCGCTTAGGAGGCGGCGACGTCTCCCCGACGGCGCGCTCCGACCATGAGCCGCCCAAACAGGGCCACGAACGGAGCACGGATGCACGGCGCGCGGGGCGAGTAGCTCAGGCCCGCATCCTCGCCGAGGGCAGAGACGACGACCTCGCTTCCAGAACGAGCCAAAAGCTCGTCGCAGCGGCCGCGCTACTCCGAGCCATGCCGGAGTCAGCTACCCCGAGGGCGGAAGCTGCATCTCGAGGCCCAGAAGCTGGTTGAGAACGCCGCTTGGCAGCAGGTTGAGAGCTCGGCCTCTCGCCTTCGGCGCTCATCGGCCTCGAAGGGCGAACGAGGAGGGGAGTCATCGGTGCGCTCACCCCGGCCAAACGGCAGGGCACGAGCGCAGTCCCGGGGCGACTCCCACCGGGACGTTGCGCGACGCCACACCGACGAACCACGCGCGCCCGAAGCAGAGCCACTTCCCGCACGGGCGCCCGCGAGGTCGTGCCTCCGGGACACCCGAGGCGCAATAAACGATGGCGACGTCCGCAACACACTGAACCAGATGAGGCAGCGAGAGGGAGCCTGGACCCGCCAACGCGGGCGCACCGACCTTGGATGGAACCGGGATGCGGCCCCTGAACCAGCAGGAACGCGCGTGTTTAGTCGTAACATCCGCACCGCTCCGATTCCCCCTCGCTTCCGACAGCCTACTACCATCACCAAATACTCTGGGGAAACGGACCCTAGGGTATGGTTGAACGACTACCGCCTAGCGTGCCAGCTTGGCGGCGCTACAGATGACGACATGATCATCCGCAATCTGCCACTCCACCTGGTAGATTCTGCGCGGACATGGCTCGAGCATCTGCCCCCAATCGGATCCACAACTGGAACGACCTGGTCGAGACCTTCGTGGGGAACTTCCAGGGCACCTACGTGCGCCCTGGGAACACGTGAGACCTTCGAGGGTGCAAACAAAAGCCCGGCGAATCCTTGAGGGATTTCATCCGGCGCTTCTCCAAGCACTACACCGAGCTTCCCAACATCACCGACCATCAGATCATCCACTCCTTCCACGAGAGCACCATATGCTATAGCTTGGTGTGCAAGTTGGGGAGGAGCCCGCCCCCCGACGCAAACCGGCTATTTAAAGTAGCCTCGAAGTACGCCTCAGGGGAGGAGGCGGCCAACGCCATTTTTAATGGTAAGAAGGGAAAGCGTCCCGAGGAAACGACCGCAGGGGACGATAAGACAAAGGGCCCCTCGAAGAAGCAGAAACACGGCAGAAGGGAAACAAGCTCCGGGCGCCTCGCGAAGCAAGTGACGTCGAAGACGAGGCTCTCGCAGTCGATCCTAACCACAAGGGACCTCGAGGTCCCCGCGTGGTGGGGGCATCTTCGACGACCTCCTCAAGAAGCCATGCCCATACCACAAGTCCGCAGTCTCTCACACTCTCGAAAAGTGTGAGATGCTGCGGAAGTTTTACAACCGCATCCCTCGAAAGGATGGCGGTCAGCCCAAGGATGGCGGCGGCAAGGACGACGACGGATACCCCGAGGTGGAACATGTGTTCTTCATCATGGGAGGCCCCACAGCCAACCTAAAACCTCGACAGAGGAGGAGGGAACGTAGGGAGGTCCTGCTGGCCCGACCAGCGACCCCTTCGTACCTCGACTGGTCTTCAGAGACCATCTTGTTCGGTCGCGAGGATCATCCCGACCACATCCCGAACCCCGGACAGTATCCCCTTGTCGTCGATCCCGTCATCGGCAACACGCGCTTCTCCAAAGTGCTCATGGACGACGGGCAGTAGCCTCAATATCCTGTATGCTCCAACTTTGGAGCTCATGGGAATCAGCACCAGTGAGCCGCGCCCCAACAAGTCCTCCTTCCACGGAGTCGCGCCCGGGAAACGCATCCAAACACTCGGGCAGATCGATCTGCCCGTCTGCTTCGGAACCCCGGCAAACTTCCGCAAGGAAGTACTCACCTTCGAGGTAGTGGGTTTCAAAGGAGCCTACCACGCCATCTTGGGAAGACCTTGTTACGTCAAGTTCATGGCCATCCCCAACTACACCTACCTCAAGCTGAAGATGTCGGGGCCTCACGGAGTCATCACGGTCGGCCCAACTGTCGAACACGCCTGTGAGTGCGACGTCGAGAGCATCGAGCTCGCGGAGGCTCTTGCCCTCGATGAGTCCCTCGTAGCGGATCTAGAGGCGATCGTGAACACGCCCCCTGACGCCAACGAACAGCAACTGGGAACTTCGCGCCCGCCGAGGACACCAAGACTGTCCCCCTCAACTCCGACAGCCATGACGGCAGGGTGCTGAGGATCAGTTCTTCCCTCGGTAACAAATAGGAAGTGGTGCTCGTCGACTGTCTCCGCGCCTACGCTGACATCTTTGCGTGGAGCCCCTCCGACATGCCAGGCATTCCGAGGGAGGTCGCCGAGCACTCTCTTGATATCCGCTCCCACTCCAAGCCGGGTCAAACAGCGCCTCCGCCGCTTCGACGAAGTGAAACGACGGGCGATCGGCGAAGAGGTACGAAAGCTTCTGGAGGCCGGGTTCATCAAGGAGGTTTTTTATCCCGAGTGGCTAGCTAATCCTGTACTAGTAAAGAAGAAAAATGGGAAGTTGAGAATATGTGTAGACTACACCAGTTTGAATAAAGCATGCCCAAAAGTCCATTTCTTTTACCACATATAGACCAAATTGTAGACTCCTCGGCGGGATGTGAACTTCTGTGTTTCCTTGATGCGTACTCCGGTTATCACCAGATTAAGATGAAGGAGTCCGACCAGCTCGCGACTTCCTTTATCACTCCTTTTGGCATGTACTGCTACGTTACAATGCCCTTCGGCCTTCGAAATGCCGGGGCCACGTATCAACGCTGTATGCTCCACGTCTTCGGGGATCATATAGGTCGTATCGTAGAGTCATATGTCGATGATATCGTCGTGAAAACCAGGAAGGCGGACGACCTGGTGCACGACCTCGAGGTCGTGTTTAGCTGCCTCAGGGCGCACGGAGTAAAACTCAACCCCGAGAAGTGTGTTTTCGGTGTGCCTCGAGGTATGCTCTTGGGTTTCATTGTCTCCGAACGAGGCATCGAACCAAATCCCGAGAAGGTCACGGCCATCCAACGGATGGAACCGATCCGCGACCTAAAGGGTGTATAGAGGGTGATGGGATGCCTGGCATCCCTAAGCCGCTTCATCTCTCGCCTTGGGGAGAAGGGGCTACCTCTGTATCGACTTTGAGGAAATCAGAGCACTTCACCTGGACCACGGAGGCCCAGGAAGCTCTCGATCGACTCAAAACGGCGTTAACGAACACGTCGATCCTTACCTCACCGAAGAGGGCGAAACCTCTCCTCCTCTATGTCGCAGCGACCACTCAAGTCGTCAGCGCGGTTATAGTGGCAGAAAGAACCGAGGAAGGACATTCTTTGCCGGTCCAGCGACCGGTGTACTACATCAGCGAAGTTCTGACCGAGACCAAGACAAGGTATCCCCATGTCCAGAAGCTGATCTACGCCATTGTGCTGGCTCGACGTAAGCTGCAGCATTACTTCGAGGCTCACCCAGTGACCGTCGTGTCGCCCTTCCCATTGGGCGAAATCATCCAGAACCGCGAGGTCTCTGGGCGAATCTCGAAATGGTCAACTGAGCTGATGGGGAGACCCTCACTTATGCGCCAAGGAAAGCCATCAAGTCCCAGATCTTGGCGGACTTTGTAGCCGAATGGACCGAAACCCAGCTCCCCTCCACGAAGTCCAGCCTCGACTGCTGGGAAATATACTTCGATGGGTCGGTGATGAAGACCGGCGCAGGCGCCGGCTTGCTCTTCATTTCACCTCGTGGGGAGCACCTTCGGTACGCCGTGCGACTCAAGTTCCCCACGTCCAACAACATGGCGGAGTATGAAGCGCTCCTTGCCGGCTTGAAAATCGCGCTCGAGCTCAGCATTAAGCGCCTCGACATCCGCGGCGACTCGCAACTAGTTGTCGACCAGGTGATGAAGGAGTCGAGCTGCCACGACGAAAAAATGGCGGCCTACTGCCAGGCGGTACGCGACCTCGAAGACAAGTTCGACGGCCTCGAGCTTCATCACGTCGCATGAAGATATAACGAGGAGGCGACGAATTGGCCAAGATCGCGTCAGGACGAGCCACCGTTCCCCCGAACGTATTCGCCAAGGACATCGACAGGCCCTCGATTGCCATCACCCCCTCGGCCAGAGCCTCGACCGCAGTCGACCCTCAAGGGGCCGCCTCGATCCCACGAGCGCGGAGCTCTTGGCGGATGAGGACGAGCCCATGGGGTACGAGGCTTGCTCGGAAGAAGAAGACGAGGCAGAGGCGATGGAAATCGACGAAGTCCCAGCACCTCGAGATTGGTGGAGCCCGTACCTTGACTGGCTCGATCAAGGCGTTCTGCCTAACGATCGAACGGAGGCAAGGCGCGTCGCAAGAAAGGCTAAGCGGTTCCTCATCATCGAAGAGGAACTATACCGACGGGGAACCTCGGGGGTCTTGCAGCGTTGCATCCCGATACCCGAGGGAAAGGAGCTCATCCTCGACATCCATGCAGGCGTTTGCGGAGATCACGTGCCCCACGCACGATCATAGGCAACGCCTTTCGACAAGGCTTTTTACTGTCCCACCGCCGTGGCTGACGCCACGGAGGTGGTACGAACCTGCGAAGGGTGCCAGTTCTACGCACGCAAGACGCACCTTCCTGCCAGGCGCTGCAAACCATCCCCATCACATGGCCTTTTGCCGTATGGGGCCTCGACCTTGTCGGGCCAATGGCAAAAGCGCCCGGGGCTTCACGCACTGTTTGGTGGCGGTCGACAAATTCTCCAAATGGACGAAGCTCGACCCATCAATAGAATCAAGTCTGAGCAGGCGGTGCTCTTCTTCAACCGACATAATCCATCGGTTTGGGGTTCCGAACTCTATCATCACGAGCAACGGCAACCCAGTTTACAGGAAAGAAGTTCTTAGAATTCTGCGACGATTTCCACATCCGAGTGGATTGGTCGGCGGTGGCCCACCCACAAATAAACGGTCAAGTAGAACGTGCCAATGGCATGATTCTGCAAGGTCTGAAGCCTAGAATTCACCACAAGTTGAAGAAGTTTGGGCCATAGGTGGGTTCAAGAACTGCCATCGGTAATCTGGAGCCTAAGAACGACCCCAAGCAGAGCAACAGGGTTTCCCCGTACTTCCTCGTCTATGGGGCAGAGGCCCTTCTCCCCACGGATCTGGAATATGGGTCCCCTAGGCTTCGAAGCGGTACCAAAAACAGCGAAATTGCCAGGCTCGAGAGGACTCGCTGGACCAGGTCGACGAAGTCGAGATGTGGCCCTACTCCACTCGGTAAGGTACCAGCAAAGCCTAGACGCTCGACAACAGGCTCGAAGATCCGGCATAATGCGGAGACCTCTGCAAAGGAGACCTCGTCTTGAGGCGACGGCACAAGCTTACACCCCATGGGAGGGGCCGTACAATACCGGGGCCCCGCGCGAAGTCCTCAAGGCCCGGGACATACAAGCTGGCTGACAAGGAGGGGCGATCCTCACGAACGCTGAACATCCAACAGCTACGTCGCTTTATCCCTAGAGTGGCCCGTGACCCTCGAAACTTTTTGTACATATTAATAGATTTGCACATAATCTCTTGATTAACGTGTCGGCTTTTAACCCAACAGTTTGGGAATGAATTAAATGACTATTTGTTCCATCCGCTCCCGAAGGAAGGAGTGGCTCCTACCCTTGGTAGAACCACCCTCCCTCGGGGCTAAATGGGGAAGGACCCCGAAAAATCTCGTACTTTTTTCAAAAAACTCTTTGCAAACCCTCGAAGGGAACGCGCTAGGTGTGAAATGGACAAGGCAGGGTCGCCTGGCCGAGTGTTCGCCTACAGCCTCGAGCTAACGCAACACCTCACTTTCCCCTCCGCCTAGTCAATCACGTACGATCGATCCTAGTGCGACCTCCTTACGAGCACATCATCGGAAATAACACAACGCGTCGCGAAGATACCCGCATGAAAAAATAACACCTAGTTTAAACGAAACAAACGATGTTTAATAGGATTGTAAGCGAATTAATCTTACACCAAAAAATTTGAATTCTAAACTACTTTTTTACACTTTGGGCTCGATGGCCCGAGACTTTCGGATTGCCCCGCGCCAAAGGTCGTCCGCCGCCACCATCCTCGCCAAGGGAAGAGGACGGCCTCAGAAGTGGCCCGCAAGCACTCGTGACGTCTCGTCGGCGCAGCATCGGCTTCCTCGAATCGGCCGCCATTGCCTCTCGTCGTTTAGGTTGTCAGCGACGACGTACCCGGCGGCGAGCTTCGAGAGGTCTCCGCTTGTAGTGGTCGTGACCAACTCCAAGCGCCTTCGAATCCCCGATGCAGGAGGGCTTCCTTCACAACGTGAGGTGAAAGCACCCCAAGCGCTTGAAGGCGCTGGCGAGGGAACTGCCGGATTGCATCATCGCACCAAGCATTTTGTTGCCAGGCCGCTCGAAGCAAGCCTGCGCTCAGCTCATCGAGCTCTACGCTGGGTCGCCGAGTTGGCCACAGCAAAGCGCCTCCTCGACTCCGTCTCGTCCGGAGCGTTGCCTCAGCGCTGCACGAATCACAATGCTGTCAGAAACGAAAAAAAACAACGAAGGCAAAAGAAATCGAACCCGAGCAAATCAGCTTACCCTCGAGGGCCTATTCCCCCTCTCGAAGCCTGCCTCCGGCCGTGGCCCGAGCCGCCTGCTCCAGCTCGAGCTGGTCTCGAGCCTCCACTCAGAGCCGCCGCTCCCACTCCAAGCACCGACTCAGCCGTCTCACGCGCGGCCCGCTCGCCCGTTCCAACCAGTGTTGGCGTTCGCGAGTTGGTCGCGCATGGTGCGGACTGTGTCGTCTAGGCGGGTGATGACTTCGCCCTTCTCCCGACACTGGGTGGCGACCCGGTCTCGAGCGTCTTGGAGGTCGGCCAGTTGGCGGTCTCGAACTTCCACCGCCCCGACAAATGCGGAGCTCCAACAACAGCGCTGCAATTTGGTCGTTCTTTGCGAACGCCTCCTTGCGGAGTTCCTGTGAAAGACGAGCTAAACATCTTTTGAAAAAAACAATTACGACAAAACACCGGCTGCAGCGAAACGCACCTGGTGGACCTTGCCGGCCTCTTCATGAAGACGAAGAACGTCTCGCAGCGCCCGGAAAACATCCTGACCGTGCGCTAACTGAACGTCCCACAGGCGCTCCTCCGCTGCGGCTTCACGAACGAACTGCTCGGGGAAGCTCGCTGCGGGATTGCCACATGACGGGGGACCCATGCTCGTTGACACGGGCAGGTATTCCGCTGGCTCGGCCGACGATGGCCCCTTGGAAGCACGACGAGGGCGATGGTGCGGCCCGCCACTCTCGTGCTCCTGCGGCACGGGGCTCGCACCTCCTAAGCCTCGGCCAGCGACAGAATGGGAAAACCCGCCGCCAAGGGCTCGCCCCTCTCCCTCATGCGGGGGGCACTGCGACGTTGCCTCCA
>JACEFO010002302.1:0-26177 GCA_015342445.1 Digitaria exilis
AATAGGAAAAATGTAGGATTTGGGTTGGTTTGGCAATTGTAATTATAGAAATTTAGAATGTATGAAACTTCCATAAAACCTGTGCATGTCAGATCAGAATCCACCGCGTCAGTGGATTTGAACCGATGTCCTCTCCGCAGCGTGGCGGTGGGTGGTGCAGTGAATCCTTTTTTTCACCCAGGGAGTCATTTTTAATGATCGGTGATGATGGTCGCAGAGTCCGGGCGCTGTTCCCGTCATGGCAGGCTCGAGCCCTGGCCCGCAAGTCTCGAGCCTGGCCAGCCTCAATCAAGTCGCCCGCGTCGCCGGCAACGTTCGCCTCGAGAGCTGAGTTCCGTAGCCCGAACTGGACGCGAGCGCCAGCTCTGCGAGCGCGACGACGCGAGAGTAGGTCCCGGAATCGCGCACGTCTCGCACCGCTGCGAGACGCCAAGAAGCAACATGTGAACGACAGTCGGGGAATGGGAAATCTAGAAGATAATAACCGAGGGAAAGGCTATCCCGGCGAACGGACACATTTCCTGCACTAGCGTGAGGTGAGTCACGCCCTATCCCTACGGGCTACGCGGCTTGGCTACGTACGTGTCGATCTTCGCACCGTCAAGCGCTAGACGACTAGGATGGCAAGCCAGGCTCGCTACCGTCTTAGTGGGTGGTGTCTTATAGCCCCGGCGACCGCAATTCGGTTTCCGCGTGAGTGGGAGCTTGTAGGTCTGAATGGCCGTGGTTGCTGGTTGCGTTCGGTAGCCTAGGCCTCCGTCGTTCCAGATGGCCTTTTTGGCCTTCCAACAGCGGCGGATATTGCTTCGGTATTCCGATGAGGACAGGATCCGACCAGGAGAGTGCTTCGTCATCTACGATGGCGAGTCAGCCTCAGACTAGACGTCAGGCGACGATGGCGAAAATGACGATCCTGGCGAGGCAACGACGGCGCAGATGGTAGGCGCGCAGCCACCGGACTGTCGTACCACTTGCTTCCGAGTACGAAAGTAATCCAACCGCCGCCATGCGCGAATTACTCGCTTAGGAGGCGGCGACACATTGTCGCACGGCAGCGCTTCGACCATAGACACGCCCAAACAGGGCCACGAACGGAGCACGGATGCACGGCGCGCCCGCGAGTAGCTCAGGCCCGCATCCTCGCCGAGGGCAGAGACGACGACCTCGCTTCCAGAACGGAGCCAAAGCTCGTCGCAAGCGGCCGCTGCTATCTCCGAGCCATGCCACGAGTCAGCTACCCCGAGGCGGAAGCTGCATCTCGAGGCCCAGAAGCTGGTTGAGAACGCCGCTTGGCACAGGTTGAGAGCTCGGCCTCTCGCCTTCCGGCGCTCATCGGTCCTCGAAGGGCGAACGCGGAGGGGATCATCGGTGCGCTCACCCCGCCAAACGGCAGGGCACGAGCGAGTCCCGGGCGATCCCACCCGGACGTTGCGCGGACGGCCACACTCGACGTGACGCGCTGGCTTAGAGCAGAGCCACTTCCCGCACGGGCGCCCGCGAGGTCGTGCCTCCGGGACACCCGAGGCGCAATAAACGATGGCGACGTCCGCAACACACTGAACCAGATGAAGGCAGCGAGAGGGAGCCTGGACCCGCCAACGCGGGCGCACCGACCTTGGATGGAACCGGGATGCGGCCCCTGAACAGCAGGAACGCGCGTGTTTAGTCGTAACATCCGCACCGCTCCGATTCCCCCTCGCTTCCGACAGCTACTACCATCACCAAATACTCTGGGGAAACGGACCCTAGGGTATGGTTGAACGACTACCGCCTAGCGTGCCAGCTTGGCGGCGCTACAGATGACGACATGATCATCCGCAATCTGCCACTCCACCTGGTAGATTCTGCGCGGACATGGCTCGAGCATCTGGCCCCAAATCGGATCCACAACTGGAACGACCTGGTCGAGACCTTCGTGGGGAACTTCCAGGGCACCTACGTGCGCCCTGGGAACACGTGAGACCTTCGAGGGTGCAAACAAAAGCCCGGCGAATCCTTGAGGGATTTCATCCGGCGCTTCTCCAAGCACTACACCGAGCTTCCCAACATCACCGACCATCAGATCATCCACTCCTTCCACGAGAGCACCATATGCTATAGCTTGGTGTGCAAGTTGGGGAGGAGCCCGCCCCCCGACGCAAACCGGCTATTTAAAGTAGCCTCGAAGTACGCCTCAGGGGAGGAGGCGGCCAACGCCATTTTTAATGGTAAGAAGGGAAAGCGTCCCGAGGAAACGACCGCAGGGGACGATAAGACAAAGGGCCCCTCGAAGAAGCAGAAACACGGCAAGAAGGGAAACAAGCTCCGGGCGCCTCGCGAAGCAAGTGACGTCGAAGACGAGGCTCTCGCAGTCGATCCTAACCACAAGGGACCTCGAGGTCCCCGCGTGGTGGGGGCATCTTCGACGACCTCCTCAAGAAGCCATGCCCATACCACAAGTCCGCAGTCTCTCACACTCTCGAAAAGTGTGAGATGCTGCGGAAGTTTTACAACCGCATCCCTCGAAAGGATGGCGGTCAGCCCAAGGATGGCGGCGGCAAGGACGACGACGGATACCCCGAGGTGGAACATGTGTTCTTCATCATGGGAGGCCCCACAGCCAACCTAAAACCTCGACAGAGGAGGAGGGAACGTAGGGAGGTCCTGCTGGCCCGACCAGCGACCCCTTCGTACCTCGACTGGTCTTCAGAGACCATCTTGTTCGGTCGCGAGGATCATCCCGACCACATCCCGAACCCCGGACAGTATCCCCTTGTCGTCGATCCCGTCATCGGCAACACGCGCTTCTCCAAAGTGCTCATGGACGACGGCAGTAGCCTCAATATCCTGTATGCTCCAACTTTGGAGCTCATGGGAATCAGCACCAGTGAGCCGCGCCCCAACAAGTCCTCCTTCCACGGAGTCGCGCCCGGAAAACGCATCCAAACACTCGGGCAGATCGATCTGCCCGTCTGCTTCGGAACCCCGGCAAACTTCCGCAAGGAAGTACTCACCTTCGAGGTAGTGGGTTTCAAAGGAGCCTACCACGCCATCTTGGGAAGACCTTGTTACGTCAAGTTCATGGCCATCCCCAACTACACCTACCTCAAGCTGAAGATGTCGGGGCCTCACGGAGTCATCACGGTCGGCCCAACTGTCGAACACGCCTGTGAGTGCGACGTCGAGAGCATCGAGCTCGCGGAGGCTCTTGCCCTCGATGAGTCCCTCGTAGCGGATCTAGAGGCGATCGTGAACACGCCCCCTGACGCCAACGAACAGCAAACTGGGAACTTCGCGCCCGCCGAGGACACCAAGACTGTCCCCCTCAACTCCGACAGCCATGACGGCAGGGTGCTGAGGATCAGTTCTTCCCTCGGTAACAAATAGGAAGTGGTGCTCGTCGACTGTCTCCGCGCCTACGCTGACATCTTTGCGTGGAGCCCCTCCGACATGCCAGGCATTCCGAGGGAGGTCGCCGAGCACTCTCTTGATATCCGCTCCCACTCCAAGCCGGTCAAACAGCGCCTCCGCCGCTTCGACGAAGTGAAACGACGGGCGATCGGCGAAGAGGTACGAAAGCTTCTGGAGGCCGGGTTCATCAAGGAGGTTTTTTATCCCGAGTGGCTAGCTAATCCTGTACTAGTAAAGAAGAAAAATGGGAAGTTGAGAATATGTGTAGACTACACCAGTTTGAATAAAGCATGCCCAAAAGTCCCATTTCTTTTACCACATATAGACCAAATTGTAGACTCCTCGGCGGGATGTGAACTTCTGTGTTTCCTTGATGCGTACTCCGGTTATCACCAGATTAAGATGAAGGAGTCCGACCAGCTCGCGACTTCCTTTATCACTCCTTTTGGCATGTACTGCTACGTTACAATGCCCTTCGGCCTTCGAAATGCCGGGGCCACGTATCAACGCTGTATGCTCCACGTCTTCGGGGATCATATAGGTCGTATCGTAGAGTCATATGTCGATGATATCGTCGTGAAAACCAGGAAGGCGGACGACCTGGTGCACGACCTCGAGGTCGTGTTTAGCTGCCTCAGGGCGCACGGAGTAAAACTCAACCCCGAGAAGTGTGTTTTCGGTGTGCCTCGAGGTATGCTCTTGGGTTTCATTGTCTCCGAACGAGGCATCGAACCAAATCCCGAGAAGGTCACGGCCATCCAACGGATGGAACCGATCCGCGACCTAAAGGGTGTATAGAGGGTGATGGGATGCCTGGCATCCCTAAGCCGCTTCATCTCTCGCCTTGGGGAGAAGGGGCTACCTCTGTATCGACTTTTGAGGAAATCAGAGCACTTCACCTGGACCACGGAGGCCCAGGAAGCTCTCGATCGACTCAAAACGGCGTTAACGAACACGTCGATCCTTACCTCACCGAAAGAGGGCGAAACCTCTCCTCCTCTATGTCGCAGCGACCACTCAAGTCGTCAGCGCGGTTATAGTGGCAGAAAGAACCGAGGAAGGACATTCTTTGCCGGTCCAGCGACCGGTGTACTACATCAGCGAAGTTCTGACCGAGACCAAGACAAGGTATCCCCATGTCCAGAAGCTGATCTACGCCATTGTGCTGGCTCGACGTAAGCTGCAGCATTACTTCGAGGCTCACCCAGTGACCGTCGTGTCGCCCTTCCCATTGGGCGAAATCATCCAGAACCGCGAGGTCTCTGGGCGAATCTCGAAATGGTCAACTGAGCTGATGGGGGAGACCCTCACTTATGCGCCAAGGAAAGCCATCAAGTCCCAGATCTTGGCGGACTTTGTAGCCGAATGGACCGAAACCCAGCTCCCCTCCACGAAGTCCAGCCTCGACTGCTGGGAAATATACTTCGATGGGTCGGTGATGAAGACCGGCGCAGGCGCCGGCTTGCTCTTCATTTCACCTCGTGGGGAGCACCTTCGGTACGCCGTGCGACTCAAGTTCCCCACGTCCAACAACATGGCGGAGTATGAAGCGCTCCTTGCCGGCTTGAAAATCGCGCTCGAGCTCAGCATTAAGCGCCTCGACATCCGCGGCGACTCGCAACTAGTTGTCGACCAGGTGATGAAGGAGTCGAGCTGCCACGACGAAAAAATGGCGGCCTACTGCCAGGCGGTACGCGACCTCGAAGACAAGTTCGACGGCCTCGAGCTTCATCACGTCGCATGAAGATATAACGAGGAGGCCGACGAATTGGCCAAGATCGCGTCAGGACGAGCCACCGTTCCCCCCGAACGTATTCGCCAAGGACATCGACAGGCCCTCGATTGCCATCACCCCCTCGGCCAGAGCCTCGACCGCAGTCGACCCTCAAGGGGCCGCCCTCGATCCCACGAGCGCGGAGCTCTTGGCGGATGAGGACGAGCCCATGGGGTACGAGGCTTGCTCGGAAGAAGAAGACGAGGCAGAGGCGATGGAAATCGACGAAGTCCCAGCACCTCGAGATTGGTGGAGCCCGTACCTTGACTGGCTCGATCAAGGCGTTCTGCCTAACGATCGAACGGAGGCAAGGCGCGTCGCAAGAAAGGCTAAGCGGTTCCTCATCATCGAAGAGGAACTATACCGACGGGGAACCTCGGGGGTCTTGCAGCGTTGCATCCCGATACCCGAGGGAAAGGAGCTCATCCTCGACATCCATGCAGGCGTTTGCGGAGATCACGCTGCCCCACGCACGATCATAGGCAACGCCTTTCGACAAGGCTTTTACTGTCCCACCGCCGTGGCTGACGCCACGGAGGTGGTACGAACCTGCGAAGGGTGCCAGTTCTACGCACGCAAGACGCACCTTCCTGCCCAGGCGCTGCAAACCATCCCCATCACATGGCCTTTTGCCGTATGGGGCCTCGACCTTGTCGGGCCAATGGCAAAAGCGCCCGGGGGCTTCACGCACCTGTTGGTGGCGGTCGACAAATTCTCCAAATGGATCGAAGCTCGACCCATCAATAGAATCAAGTCTGAGCAGGCGGTGCTCTTCTTCACCGACATAATCCATCGGTTTGGGGTTCCGAACTCTATCATCACCGACAACGGCACCCAGTTTACAGGAAAGAAGTTCTTAGAATTCTGCGACGATTTCCACATCCGAGTGGATTGGTCGGCGGTGGCCCACCCACAAATAAACGGTCAAGTAGAACGTGCCAATGGCATGATTCTGCAAGGTCTGAAGCCTAGAATTCACAACAAGTTGAAGAAGTTTGGGCATAGGTGGGTTCAAGAACTGCCATCGGTAATCTGGAGCCTAAGAACGACCCCAAGCAGAGCAACAGGGTTCTCCCCGTACTTCCTCGTCTATGGGGCAGAGGCCATCCTCCCCACGGATCTGGAATATGGGTCCCCTAGGCTTCGAGCGTACCAAGAACAGCGAAATTGCCAGGCTCGAGAGGACTCGCTGGACCAGGTCGACGAAGCTCGAGACGTGGCCCTACTCCACTCGGCAAGGTACCAGCAAAGCCTGCGTCGACAACAGGCTCGAAAGATCCGGCACCGAGACCTCTGCAAAGGAGACCTCGTCTTGAGGCTTCAGCAGGACAATCGAGGACGGCACAAGCTTACACCCCCATGGGAGGGGCCGTACATCGTCGCCGAAGTCCTCAAGCCCGGGACATACAAGCTGGCTGACAAGGAGGGGCAGATCCTCACGAACGCCTGGAACATCCAACAGCTACGTCGCTTCTATCCCTAGAGTGGCCCGTGGCCCTCGAAACTTTTGTACATATTCTAGATTTGTACAAATCTCTTGATTAAAGTGTCGGCTTTTAACCCCCACAGTTTGGGAATGAATAAAATGAACTTTTGTTCCATCACGCTTCGAGGAAGGAGTGGCTCTACCCTTGGTAGAACCACCCCTCCCTCGGGGGCTAAATGGGGAAGGACCCCCGAAAAAATCGTTACTTTTTTCAAAAAAACTCCTTTGCAAACCCTCGAAGGGAACGCGCTAGGTGTGAAATGGACAAGGGCAGGGTCGCCTGGGCCGAGTGTTCGCCTACGCCTCGAGGCTACGGCAACACCTCACTTCCCTCCGCCTAAGTCAATCACGTACGATCGATCCTAGTGGCGACCTCCTTTCGAGGCACATGCATCGGACACAACGCGTGTCGCGAAGATACCGCATGAAAATAACACCTAGTTTAAACGAAACAAACGATGTTTAATAGGATGTAAGCGAATTAATCTTACACCAAAAAAGTTTGAATTCCTAAACTACTTTTTTACACTTGGGCTCGATGGCCCGAGACTTTCAGGGATTGCCCCCGCCGCCAAGGTCGTCCCAGCCGCCACCATCCTCGCCAGGGAAGAGGACGCCCTCGAAGTGGCCCGCAAGCACTCGTGACGTCTCGTCGGCGGCAGCATCGGCTTCCTCGATCGCCGCCATTGCCTCCTCGTCGTTAAGGTTGTCAGCGACGACGTACCCGGCGGCGAGCTTCGAGAGGTCCGCTTGGTAGTGGGTCGTGACCACTCCAAGCGCCTTCCGAATCCCGAGCAGGAGGGCTTCCTTCACACGTGAGGTGAAGCACCCCCAAGCGCTTGAAGGCGTCTGGCGAGGGAACTGCCGGATTGCACATCGGCACCAGCAATTTTGTTGCAGGCCGCCGAAGCAGCCTGCGCCAGCTCATCGAGCTCACGCTGGGTCGCCGAGTGTGCCACCAGCAGCGCCTCCTTCGACTCCGTCTCGTCCTGGAGCGTCTGCCTCAGCGCTGCACCAACAATGCTGTCAGAAACGAAAAAAAACAACAAGGCAAAAAAGATCGAAACCCGAGCAAAATCAGCTTACCCTCGAGGGCCTTTTCCCCCTCTCGAGCCTGCCGCTCCGCCGTGGCCCGAGCCGCCTGCTCCAGCTCGAGCTGGTCTCGAGCCTCCACCAAGAGGCGCCGCTCCCCTCCAAGCACCGACTCAGCCGTCTCACGCGCGGCCCGCTCGCGTTCCAACCAAGTGTTGGCGTTCGCGAGTTGGTCGCGCATGGTGCGGACTGTGTCGTCTAGGCGGGTGATGACTTCGCCCTTCTCCCGACACTGGGTGGCGACCCGGTCTCGAGCGTCTTGGAGGTCGGCCAGTTGGCGGTCTCGAACTTCCACCGCCCCCGACAAATGGCGGAGCTCCAACAACAGCGCTGCAATTTGGTCGTTCTTTGCGAACGCCTCCTTGCGGAGTTCCTGTGAAAGACGAGCTAAACATCTTTTGAAAAAAACAATTACGACAAAACACCGGCTGCAGCGAAACGCACCTGGTGGACCTTGCCGGCCTCTTCATGAAGACGAAGAACGTCTCGCAGCGCCCGGAAAACATCCTGACCGTGCGCTAACTGAACGTCCCACAGGCGCTCCTCCGCTGCGGCTTCACGAACGAACTGCTCGGGAAGCTCGCTGCGGGATTGCCACATGACGGGGGACCCATGCTCGTTGACACGGGCAGGTATTCCGCTGGGCTCGGCCGACGATGGCCCCGTTGGAAGCACGACGAGGGTCGATGGTGCGGCCCCGCCACTCTCGTGCTCCTGCGGCACGGGGGCTCGCACCTCCTAAGCCTCGGCCAGCTCCGACAGATGGGGAAACCCGCCGCCAAGGGCTCGCCCCTCTCCCCCCTCATGCGGGGGGGGGGGGCACTGCGACGTTTGCCTCCACGGACGCCGTAGATGGCTCCTCGACGACAGGAGCCCCCCCGAGGCGTGGGGGTGGCGTCCTCGGTCCGAGCAACCTCAGCGCGGGGCTCGGCGGTGCCCTCAAGGAGTGGAGGTGGCCTTGGCTCCTCGAGGACCCAGGGCGCCTCCTTGCACGGCTGCCGCTCGACCTGCAGCCCCGCCTGAGCGTCGAAAAAGGTGACGAAGTCCTGCACCGCCTCGTTTGCCGGGCCCAGGAGCTGTGAGGATGGGTGAGGCGACGAGCTTGGCTCGACCTTGAGGGCCTTGGTCGGCGCAAGGGAAGGCACGACCTGTCCACCAGACCGACTGCGCCAAGAAGAAATTCAGTTAGAAACAAAATTGAAGTCTCGACGAACAAGTAAGCAACGAAGAAACCTTACCGAACGATGAGGAGCTTCTGCTTTAGCCTCGAGGCTGAGACAGGAGCTACCCTTGAAGCCTTGCCTCCTGTAGAGGCGCCGGCCTCCCCTTGAGGAGTCACCCTCGAAACCCCCTCGCCTCCCGTGGAGGTGCCGGCTTCTCCTTGGGAAGCCTCTACTCCCGGCCCACGAGCTGGGGCCTCCTCGACAACGCCCGGTCGCTCGGTTGCCTCGTCTCGATCTTGGGGTCCCTCGAGGGCAGCTGCCGCTACCCCCGACGGACTCCCAAGAACGGCACCGTGGTCGACGGCGGAGCTTCGAGGATGATGGGCTCTCCGCTGCCGCCCCCAGACGCTGCAGCAAGGGCGGCCCCACCGGGGGAGGCCTGAGAGGAGATGGGAGGCTCGAGAGAAGACGAGCTCCTCGCCCCACCGTCCTCCTCGGATCCCTCATCAGCGGGATCCGGTGAAGTCTCCGGCGTTGGGAGCGGTGAGAGCCCCTGCCTCTCCCGCTCGCGGTTCTCCTCCAAGTGCTTCCTCTTCTTCCGCTCCTTTCGCTTCCGTCGCGCCTCCTTCCGATCCTTCTCCTGCTTCGCCTTCTCAGCAAGGGCGCGGTTGACGACCCTGTCCTCTGGAACAGGGGGCTTGGAAGTGTGGCCGCGGGACAGACCCTACGAAACATCAGTCGCGAGGTCAAAGACACGAGAAATCGAAACGCGAAGTAAATACGAGAATCGGAAGGCACTTACGAAACTGAGATGGCCATCCTCGGGCCGCATGGGCCCTGCCCACGGGTTGTCCGCCAGCCGGTCGACGGCGTGCCGCGCCCATTGAACGGCGATGGCGTCAGGCAATGGCTCCGCCGCCATCGCTGTGCCGGTAACGTCGGCGCCAGGGGTCATCCCATACAGCGAGAGCCTCCTCTGCATGAGGGGAAGCACCCGCTGCCGATGGAAGTTCGCGATGACACCACCAGCACTGAGGCCGTGCTTCGACAGGCTCTGGAGCGCCTCGATCAGGGGAGCGAGCTTGTCCTTCTGCTCCGGTGGCGACACCCCGTAGACCCAGCGGTCCAGCTTCTCCGTCAGTAGCCTGCCGGTGTAGGGCGGCAGACGCCCCCATCGTTGCGGAGGTAGAACCACCCCTTGTCCCAATCTTGGTTGTTGGAAACCATGGAACAAGGGATGTAGAGCTCCTTGCGGCTCCTCCGGACTTGGAGCACGAGGCCACCAGTGCGAGCAGGGCGACGGACCCCCTTGGTGACGCCCTCTAAGAAGAGCTCGCCGAAGAAGAGGTGGCGCCACAGGTCCCAATGGGCCTCGATGCCCAAGAATCCCTCGCAGAAGGCGACGAATACCGCCGCCTGCGAGATCGTGTTGGGCGAGAAGTTGTGTAGTTCCACTTTGTAGTGGAAGCACAACGCTCGTAGGAATCGTCCCGCCGGGACGCCAAAGCCTCGCTCGTGGAGACGAACGAGGCTGACGACGTAGCCCGCCGGAGGGGCGGGCTCCGCGGCAGCCCCCGGCAAGATCCAAACCGGCGGTTCGCCGTCAACATTTGGCGGCAGTACTCCGACCTCCCCGAGCCCCTCCAGACAAGTCTTGGTGGCCGTCGATGGCTTCCATGGCGCGGGGTCGACGAGTTGCACCATGGCGACAGGTGGAAGCTTAGGTGAGAGAGGAGATGGGAACGTGAGGGCAAGAAGACAAAGGCTTGAAAGCAAAGGCTAGACGGCAAGGCAGGCGTACCCTTGGCAGGAGCCCTGCCGCGCTATTTATACTCCCCACGGAGCAAGACGCGGCAGGACACCGTCCGTGACACGCCAGTCCCCTAGGACTGACAGTCAGGCCCGCCCCAGGAGACGTAACGGCGCTGGCCACGTCAACCACGCTAACCGCCCTAATCACGCCGCAATACTCGAGGAGTCCGGTGCAGTAAACGTGCGGTCGCGTCGAATCATGCCCGCACGCCTTGCCTGAAAAGGCGCGCCCCCTTCTCCCACGAAACCACGATATCTTTCTCGATGGTCATCATGACCCGCGCGAAACAAGGAAGGGCGCATTCAAGGCGCCAACCCTCGAAGGGGAAGCTCGAAGCTCGAATGCTCGAGGAAGATCCGTCGACGGACAAAGGCTTCGAAAGCCTCGACAGATACCAGCCCCCGTAGGATTGAACCTCACCCCTGCGGAGGCTCGGGGGCTACTGTCGGGTACCTGTAAAAGGGGTACCCTAATTTAGGCCCAGAACTACTCAATAACAAGGCCCACAAACGAGGCTAGCCTGGCTCCATAGCCCGGCAAAGGCCCATCACGACAAACTTCACCACGACGCTCGTCCCGCTTGAAGACCCTGAGCGGGGATGTCCGTGACGATCGAGCCCAGCCAAGCTCGAGGGGGACGTTCACCTCGAGCTGGCGCTTCCGCCACGTTCGAGGCTCGGCAATCAGGCTCGAGGGAGACGTTCACCCTCGAGCGGGCGTTTTCCGTCACGTTCGAGGCTTGGCAAGCTCGAGCTTGCGGGCCAAGCTCGAGCCTGCCATGCCGGGAACAGCGCCCGAGACTCTGCGACCATCATCACCGATCATAAATGACTCCTTTGCGGTCAAAAAAAGGATTCACTGCACCACGCCACCGCCCACGCTGCGGAGAGGACATCGGTCAAATCCACCTGACGCGGTGGATTCTGATCTGACACTGCACAGGCCGGTCATGGCAGTGGTACTGTGCCAACCACTCTTTTGACTTTGCTTGCCTCGGATGCGCTACCATCCTCGAAGGCAGCCCTCGAAGGAAACTACGGAGCTTCGATCGGACGCCGTAGTCAAGTTGCCACCCTCGAAGTCCTGATCTGTCACAAGAGGAACATCACGTCAACCACTGCCATGTCGTCAACCGGAGTTGGAAAGCGCGATTCTCGCTCACATCATGCGCGGCATGGGCAGCACAGTGCACTTAGTAGCGTCAGCACCACGAACACATGTACTCACATCCTCCCCCTTATGCCTATAAAAGGAGAAGGGAAGCCCATGCAAAGGGAAGCGGGAACACGCAGCAGGTCGACACACAACGGAACACAAAAAAACACTTAGCCACCAAAAGGCCCAGGGACTTGGGAGTTCACCTCCTTCACCCCCCTTGCTTGTAACCCCTACTACGAGCAACACGAAACCGGTGCTCCGCACCACTGCTGGACGTACGGCCCCGTGGCCGGAACCAGGATAAAAACTCCCGTCTCTCCACCCACCATCGGGGCAACGAGTGGTTAGCACCTCAATCACTTGTTTGTGCCGGTGTGACCAAATCAGGCACCGACAGATATCAAATAAGTATCATTAGTTTCTTCATTAAGTATATTGTGGACTATATCTATTCGGTTCCATAAATTTTTGTGACCACTCTATAATTTTGGTCAAACATATTGGGTCAAATTTTTTGTCAAACATAAAATAGTTTGACTCCCCAAGAATCTTAGAATTACTTACAATTTAGAATAGAGTGAGTAGATCACGAAGATTTATGATTTAAGACACCAAATAGATATTACCTCCTTTCCAAAATATATCTACGTTTAGCCTTTTTAAGGCATATTAAGTGTGATAAAATGTCTCATGTACCCTTTGATTCAACATGTCAATGCATATACATATATGGTAGCTATACCTGTCTTATATATCTCCATGCTTACTAAAAGGAATTATTCATGCAACAATTAAGACCACAAGATAACTAAAGTCTGTAGGGGTATTTTTGCCCATTCACCTATTCAATCAGGCTTCACAACTCAAATGTAGCTATATTTTGGAACAAATTTTGAATGCTTAACGTTGCTATATTTTGGAACGGAGGGAGTATGTTGTAAAAATATACATAATAAAAAAATCAATGTTATTTATTTGGTATCATAAATGTTAGTACTTTATATAAATTGGATAAAATTTGAGATGTTTTGACTCACCAATAATGTTAAAATGACTTATAATTTGAAATGAAGGGAGTCGCTTTAGCAGCTAGCCTTTCACCACGGGTCGCCCCAGCCTAGGTATCAACGTACGCCCACAGTAGATAACTCGCGAGTGAGGATTTGCTTGGAATTTCTTTGGTTTATGAACATATCAGTGTTATAATTTTTCTATATTTTATATTTCATTACACAGAGAGCTGCGCATTGATGTATTACAAATTGACGAGTAAATAGAGTTTTCTTACATTGATGCGTGATGCCGTAGTAACATCAATGCAAATACAACAATGGATGGCAAAAAATGGCAAGGTGCCGATCTGGCTCTACAGCCGGTCTAATCACCTGTTACAAGCGGTCTGACCGGCTGTGCCCTGTAGCCGGTCTGGCAATGTGCCAGGCGGTCTGACCGCATGTTCCCGAGTCCGAGTAGAATTAAGGATTTCTCGCGGTTTAGATCTGTAAAGGGACTTTCTTGCGAGGCAAGACCTCCCTACCCTATATTATGAAGGACCGTGGTCGATTGAGGACCTCTACCCCATCGTCAAACACAAATACATCTACTATTTAATACCTTTTCTTTTATCCCTTTGCCCTAACTTTTCCAATCTCATCTGCTGTTCTTTCATCGTCTCGACGACGACCGAGGACGTTCTAGGTGGCCTGCCGATCCTAGAACAACCCAAGGTGCGCCTACCCTGACGGGGTCCCTCCCGGGTGGGTGTTCGTTGGTTTCTTGCCGGGCTGTCGCAGGGAGTCTGACCGCCCGTAACAGGGGGTCTGACCGCCCGTCGCAGAGGTGCTGCAACGAGCTCCTTTGCGCCCCGCACGATCTAGTGCGTTCGTGTGTTGGCCAGAAAAGACGCCAACACACGGCACATGTAAAGTCGTCCAATTTACAATGAATTATTGCCATGTGGAACCTTCCTCCGAAAATGAACTACGTCCTCCAATTTACAATGAGTTATTGCCATGTGGGACATTCCTCCTTCTCGCCAAACTTTAATGTTGGACCTTCCTCCAAAAGCCAGACTAAATGGCATGGGAACCAATAATGGTCTTCTGATTCAGTTGTGAGTTAAGCAGTAGAGCCGCCATATTAGGTCTGAACTCTGAACCCATCGACAAGGTTTTATGATGGACCTTCTATACTTTCATTCAACCAAATTAATATTAACACAGACTATCACCGATGTTTCTTGTGAGGGTTTAGGGTAATGCCAGGATTGTAAGTAAATCTTAGCCATTCTTGCACTCTGAAGAGGCTGCACATCAAGATCCAGCAGTGACCTGGAGAAGTGACGAGCACACCGAGCAGTCAACACTACCGTGCCTCAGCCTGGAGGAGAGGGAGCGCGGCTGCAACTACTCACCTTGCAATGACGCCCCTGTCTACTCCGGAGACGGCGGAGAAGCAGAACCCCGATGCAAGATTCGGTTAGTTGCACGCCACGCAGCTAGAAAAAATCAGCAATATGAAATTGATTGGTGAATCTGGAGAAAGGGAGAAGGAGAAGGAAAGTCTTGGGGTCTGGTTGCTCACATTGAAGCCCTTGAAGCCCGGCGCTTTGAAGAACCCTTTCCCCGTGACCGGCGCGAGACGCAGACATGCTTGCCGGGCACCCTATCACCCGCTTACGCCGTCGCCGCCGGTGTCGATGCAAAGGACGGAAGACTTGTGGACAGGATAAGAGGGAGAGAGACAGCGGTGGAAAAAAATATCAGATCGAGAACGATTGAGCGGTGGAGAGGTGCGGACCCGAGAGTGGACTTAACATAGATGAAATGAAATTTCGGGTCCGCACCAAGGTTTACTGCCGGTGCACGATATAAGCCGGCTGTAATGCAGTAGATCACAGCCAAGTCTTGGATTGCATTAATGCACCGGCTGTGATATAGCATCACAGCCTGTTCCAATAGCTATCTGGAATATTTGCTTTGATACCAGCTGTAATGCTATATCACAAACGGTTTTTATATCCGGTTGTAAATGGGGGGTTTGATTTGCCCCAATATGTAGTAGTGTTTGTCACTCTGCAGCCGTCCTTCTCCTCAGCTTTATCACAATGATATGTCAATATAACTGCAGGGTACAAACAACGACTTCTTGTTTGGTGAACAAAGGCTTTCTTCAACATGTATATTGGAGAAGACAGGGATTCAGTGGTTTCACTCGAGATAAAAAATGATGACATCACCAAAACGAGGCTGAACTCATTGCAAGACGCTGACGAAAGCAAAACTATTTCGTTCTTCTTGTACAGTTACTTAGGACTTAGGACTTAGGACACATGAACGGAAAATAGGCTAGAACTATTGTACCAGGCACTACAGCACCTCTCAGCTGCATAGATATGGTGCGCCCTCGGCCCTCTAGGCGCCATCCTTGACTGCTCCCTCGGTTCAGGCGCCATACCAGCAGATGGTCGGGTCTCCGGTGTGGGACCAGAGCTCCCTCGCCTCTACATTCAGCACCATGAGTCTCAACCAGCCGATCAACAACGACTGATATCTCGACACAGGTGCCACGTCTCAAATGACCTCCCACCCCAGTACTTTGTCTCTTTTTCATCTCCTCAACATCCTTCTCCCACCTCTATTGTTGTCGGTAACGGTCCTCTTCTCCCGGTCACAGCAACTGGTGCGACCCGTCTTGGCTCTCAGTCCTTAAATAATGTTCTCGTTTTACCACATCTTATCAAGAACCTTATTTCTGTCCGACAGTTTACTCTCGATAACAATTGCTTTGTGGAGTTCGACCCCTTTGGTTGTTCTGTGAAGGATCTTCAATCGAGGAATGTGATCATCAGGTGCAATAGCTGCAGGTCGCTCTATCCACTCCACCTGCCAGCAGCTCACTCCCTTGCAGCCAGCACCCCGCAGCCTTCCCTGTGGCATCGGCGCCTCGGCCATCCTGGTCGCGAGGCCCTTTCTAGATTTGCTTCAGCGATTCCTGTGTGTAATAAAAGTTTGGAGACATTGTGTCATGCCTGTCAGTTAGGACGACATGTTCGTCTTCCTTTCAGCATTTCAGCATCTAGGGCATCGAATAATTTTATTTTATACACCTATAGTTAGTGTTTCTGGTTACAAATATTATTTAGTTGTTCTTGATGACCCCTCACATTACTTGTGGACTTTCCTCCTACGGCTGAAATCAGACACCTTTTCCACTCTTACTAACTTTTTTGCCTATGTGTCAACCCAGTTCGGCACCCGCGTTAAGGCCGCCCAGAGTGATAACAGCCACGAGTTTGATAACTCCACGCGCACCTTCTTCCTCACACATGGCATCCTCTTCCGCATGTTGTGTCCCTACACCTCATCGCAAAACGGTAGAGACGAACGGATTATTCATACAACTAACGATGTTGTCCGTTCCCTCCTCTTTCAGGCCAGCATGCCTCCTTCCTATTGGGTTGAAGCGTTGCACACTGCCATGCTCCTCCTTAACATCTTGCCAACCAAGATGCTCACTTTCTCCACGCCGCACCTACGCGTCTTTGGTTGTAAGTGTTATCCCAATATCTCAGCCACTGCTTCCCACAAACTTGCACCACGTTTCACCTTGTGCATCTTCCTTGGCTACTTTACTCACCACAAGGGATACCGATGTCTTGATCCTGAGACCAATCGGATCATCATCTCTCGACACGTCGTATTTGACGAGTCCTCCTTTCCCTTCGCCGAGCAGCCCTCTCGTCCACTCGCAGAGGACTTTGCCTTCCTAGATGTTCTCACTGACCTCGCGCCTATGGGAATAGGGCTGCCCTCTGTGTCACCTGCAGGACCTCCAGAATTCTCCACCGTCACACCTCGTCAGCAACGGTCACGTGATGTGCTGCCCCTTGCGGCCTCGGTGATTCCCCCTGGCTTCCCCGTACTCCCACATGCGGGCTCCGCGCCAGGCGGAGCCCCGACGACTCCCTCACCACGCACGGCCACGCTGACCCCCGCGCCATGCGCGGCTCCAACAACCCCTGCACCATGTGCAGCACCGGCAACTCCTCCAGGCTCCGCTGCCCTGCCTGGCGCATCCCCGGCGATCCCTGCACTCCCACGTGCAAGAACCGTGCCACAAGTGGCCCGATGATTCCACCAGGCTTCGCCGCGCTACCCAGCGCGGCACCCCTGTCCTCTCCCGAGCCACCACGTGTGGCCCTGAGGCATGTTTACTTGCGGTGTCCTCGACCGGCTGCTCTTGCTCCAGCAACACCTGCTCCACTTCCCATGCCTAAGGGTGTTGTTCATGTGCCTCCCACGGTAAACGAGTATTCGATGACAACTCGGGCGAAGGCTGGCTTCCGTGTACCGAAGACCTTCCACTCCGCGCCACTCTCCCCTGTCCCGAAGACCTTCCGCAGCGCCCTCGCTGACCCAAATTGGCAGGCTGCTATAGAAGAGGAACATGCTACTCTCCTCTAGAATCAGACTTGGGATCTGGTTCCTTGCCCGCGACATGCCAATGTTGTTATGGGCAAATGGATCTTCAAGCATAAGTTCCACGCTGACGGCTCCTTGGAGCGCTACAAGGCGTGCTGGGTTCTTTGAGGCTTTACCCAGTGCCCCGGGTTCGACTTCGCCGAGACGTTTAGCCCCATCGTCATGCCTGCTACTGTCCAGACGATTCTCTCACTGGCTCTCTCCCGCCAGTGGCTGGTACACTAGCTCGACATCAACAATGCCTTCCTCCATGGCACCTTGACTGAGACGGTGTTTGCTACTCAGCCGTCTAGTTTCGAGGATCCTACTTGCCCTACTTTGTTTGTCATCTGAACAAGTCTCTCTATGGGTTGAAGCAGTCGCCCTGCGCTTGGTACAGTCGCTTCGCCACGCATCTACTCTCCATTGGGTTCGCGGACGCCAAGACGGACACATACTTGTTCGGCTACCATCGCGGCTCCAACACTGCATATCTGCTCCTCTACGTCGATGACATCGTCCTCACTGCTTCCTCGACACCTCTCCTACGGCGCATCATCATGGCCATGCAGCAGGAATTTGCGATGAAGGACTTGGGCGAGCTCCATCACTTCTTGGGCATGCAGGTTCAAGCAGTGCTGATGGCATGGTTCTTTCTCAGCGCCAGTACATGCTGGTCTTTCTGGATCATGCAGGCATGGCTGACTGCAAGTCTTGCACCACCCAGACGGACACTAGCCCTAGGGTGTCTATTGATTCTGGAGCTCCCGTGCGGATCCATCAGATTATCGCAGCCTTGATGGTGCGCTGCAGTATCTGACGTTCACCAGACCCGACATCGCGTATGCCATGCAGCAGGTTTGCCTGCATATGCATGACCCTCGGGAGGCCCATCTGGCTGCTCTCAAGGTCATTCTTTGCTACATTCGAGGTACTCTGCACTTGGGTCTTCATCTTCGGCCGTCGACTCAAGATGATGTGGTGATCTACACTGATACTGACTGGGCAGGGTGTCCCGACACCATGGTTCACAAAACCGAACCGGAGGGCCGAACCGCCGGCCGGCTGTAGCGGCTAACCGGTCCGGCTCCCGCGGGAACCGTTCAAAACCGGACAAATTCAAATTTTGAATTCAAAAGTATATGAAATCCTAGTTCAATCGGTTTGAACTGGTAAGCCGCCCGGTTTGACCGGTAAGCCGAGCGGTTTGGGCGGTAAGCCGGCCGGTTTGGACGGTAAGCCGGCTCAATACATAATTTGTCATGTTTTCAAATTTAACTAAAAATTTTAAAAAATAAAATAAAAATTCTTAAAAATATTTCAAGGTGCGTAGAATTTAATGGTGTCAAAATTTTTCAAATATTAGTGTATTTAGTATTTTTTGTGTGCATTAGAAGTTCAATGAGCCGATTTTTTTTCTTTTCCTTTTTTTGTTGAACTTCTAATGCCTGCAAAAAATATCAAATGAGCAAATATTTGAAAATTTTTGACACCAATAGATTACATATACCGTGAAGTATTTTAGGAATTTTTTTATATTTTTCCATTTTAAATTTAAATTTGAATATTTTAAATTTAACCGGTTTGAAACCGCCCCAAACCGCTACCGGTCCGGGGCGGTTTGACCGGTTCCCGCGGGAACCGGCCGGTTTTGCGGGATTGCGAACCCTGCCCGACACACGCAAGTCCACCTCGGGCTATGCTGTATTCCTCGGCGATAACTTGGTGTCCTGGTCCTCTAAGCATCAGAACACTGTCTCACGCTCCAGTGCTGAGGCTGAGTACCGTGCCGTGGCGAATGGTATTCCTGAAGCTTCCTAGCTGCGTCAGCTCCTCCATGAGCTTCATACTCCGCTTCGCCGTGCGACTCTTGTCTACTGTGACAACTTTAGCGTGGTCTACATGTCCTCAAACCCGGTTCAATATCAACGGACGAAGCACATTGACATCGATCTTCACTTCGTTCGCGAGCAGGTAGCCTTGGGTGCCGTACGGGTTCTTCACGTTCCCACGACGTTCTAGTTCGCCGATGTCCGGTCTGAATGTTCGTGGCTAATAAACGACGTTCAGACTGCGGGGGTGTGTTAGAGTGATGTATAGGAAGGGGTATAGATGGTGTGGTGGCTCCCTGTCGAGGTGCGCCTCCGCCTCTGGTTTGGTCGGTTGTGTGGATATGGCAAGGATCACCTGAGATTGGTTTGTTTTATATTTTCCTGGGTCATCCTTGCCTATATGTACTAGAGCCTATGGCTCTCCCATAATCAATCTACTAATTCCCAGCCATACTCTCCTTCAAAATAGAAAGATAGCATTCTGTAAAAGTCAAATCTGCGTCCAAGCCGATAGATGTCACGTTGTTCACCATTGCCGTTGGCCACCTTAGCCTTGAAGCTAGATATCTGATTCATTCCCAATCGCGCCCCTTATCAACCTGTTTTTTTCTTTGTAACATTTCCTCCTCTCATAGTTGAATTAAAACCTAAGAGTATCAAGTTCTGTAAGTGCTGGCAAGTTAAGGTACAAGTGCAAGTTGTGTACGAGATGCAGGTACCTGAAAAGATATAGTGAAGTGGTACAGGAGAGGAAGTGTCTGGAAGAGTCTTGATGCACCTGCAGTGCCATATATGCGGCTCTGTGAGAGTGGTGAGGTCTCACATCCTCTCTCGCAAAGACACAATACTTTGTTAACCATTACTCTCCTCTTTTCGAGGAGTCAAATAATTTTAAATTTAACTACTCCATACGTTTCAAAATATAGTTGCATTTAGCATTCAAAATTTGTCTCACAGTATATCTATATTTGAGTTGTGAAGTCTAATTGAATGGGTGAATGAATAAAATAAAATAACCTTTAAGGATTAGTTGTCTTGCGTTCCTATTGGCAAATAAATGATAGCATGTACAATTCCTTTTATTTAGTATGGAGGTAGGTAAGGAAGGAATAATTGCCATATGCATGGATGGGTTTAATCAAGGGCATATGGGACATTTTATCATACTTCTTGATCTGTCTTTAAAAGTCTAAACGTAGCTATATTCTGAAACAGAGCTAGTAAATTACAAAAAAATACTAATATTTATGATACAAATAAATATCAATTAGATTGAATATATAATATATTTCATACTAAATCAATTTAAAGACATAATATTGGTAATTTATTGTATCAATTTGGTCAATTCTAAAACTCCTCCGTTTCTCCGTATGGGATGGCTGCGTTCTTTTTGAGATGCTGAATATGGTGGCCGGTGACTTTGCGTAAGAAATCTGGAGTGATGCCCTCCTTGCTGTGCTTTATATGCACCTTGTCTCCAACCCAGTCTGGGAGCGATATTATGCTTTCACAATCCTGCATTTCTAAAGTATGCAGATTAGGGAGTTTCTGCTTGCTATCTGGGCATGGTTTGAACCTCAACCTTGGGCAGTGTGTTATGCTGACATAGCAGAGTTGGGGGAACATGGGCTCATTCAGACCGTCCTCGTCACTCGATATAATCATGTTCCACTCTTCCAGGCATTTCATACCATTTATGTGGAACTGCTCGAGTCGAGGAAATGCTCTTGCTCCCCCGTACAGGTCCATGCCAATCTTCTTAATGCTGTTCATTCGTCTGATATAAAGATATGTCAGGTTCGGTAACTGACCAAGTGGTGGCAGGTTGTTGCAGCTGGGCAAGTCCGACATCTCAACCTCGATCAGACCAGGTAAGTAATCATTTAAGCGCATCACCCAGGGTGGAAAGCTGACGCTGTTATAACCTTCTAGGCTGAATTCTAAAACACTGTATGGTGGCTCTAGTTCCCTCAAACTTCTGCGTCGTCCACAAATCTCTTGGCGCCTCTAGTCCATTCTAATTTAACTGTGTAATATCTGTCTTCTCCACGAGTTTTATTGTCCGTGCCACTTGTGCTGACATTGCTTTTTCAAGCCTGCTTATCTTCAGATGGGCAGAATTTTCATACGTCAACTGAAAAGGAATTCTTGAGATGCTTCCGTACTGAGGTGGCGTGCACTGTCTAACATCGGGCATTCCATGGTATATAGAAACTTCAAGCTGTCAGGTATACTTGCGGGCAGCCTCTGTAGAAAGCGACAATATGAAAGGTCTAGGGTATGCAACTTCCTGAGATTACCAAGAGTTTCAGGTATGAGTTCCATATCATTATCACCAAGATTGAGATACTCTAGATTGGTAAGAGTAAAGATCCGCTCCAGGAGATCTTTTAATTCATCTGGAAGGGAATATACTAGTCCGACATATTTGATTGATCCGCATAAATTTAAATGTCGAAGTTCACTGAGAGTGCCAAAAACTTCTTGTAGCCCCATCAGGGCCCAGTATCTGCGCAACCCGGATAAATCCAAGTATTGGAGCTTAGTAAGCCCATCCAAAGCTGCTGGCAAACCTCGAAGTACAGAGCAATGCGACAGGTCAAGATGCACCAGGTTACAAAGATTCCTAAATGATTTTGGCAAGTGGCTCATGTTTTTATTATGTGATAAGTCCAAATACTCGAGTCTAGTGAGGCTACCCAAAACTTCAGGCAACCAGAGTTCGCCCCTCAGTTTCTCCATTGACAGTTTCAGATATCTGAGTTGGTGAGGGAGCCCAACAACTCTGGGCCTTTGAGGCTGTGGGATAAGTTCAAAAGGCATGAGCTGTTGGATAAGTTCAAGTACAGCAATTCTTTGAGCTGCCCAATGCTATTGGTAAATCTTCAATATTTGTGCAGTTTGACAAGTTCAAATGTTGCAGTTTTGTAAATCTGGCAAGGCATTGTGACAATCCTGTGACATTCTTGCAATCTGAAAAATCCAAGTGCTCCAAACTTAAAAGATTACCAAATGATTTTGGCAGTTCTTTATTCCCAAGCAACCTGATAAATCAAGATGCACCAGACCTTCCATTCCTCCGATCAACTCTGGTAGTGCTAGGATGGCACACGATCCGCGAAGACTAAGGTACCTTAAATTGGAAAGGGTTGCGATGCATTCTGGAACCATTCGGGCTCGGATCCTTGGAGCATTAAGATACCTCAATTGCTTCAGTCGACCAACCGAATCTGGAAGCTTCTGTATTGAACACTCGCTTAAATCTAAGACTCTCAAGGACCCAGCTGCTTCAAATGCAGAACCATGTAGCTCGGTCCCCTGACAATCTAGAAAACGCAGTGCGCTTAGACCGGCAGGAGAAGCCATGCATGACTCCAGTGGCTTGCTACAGTCACTGAGTAATGCATAGCAGTACCTGTTCCCACTAGCAGCGTTGCCTTGCTTACTCTGGTCCAGATTTTGTCACCAAGGAGTGAAATTGCCAAGTCATGCACCAGATCGTGCATCGTGAAAGCTGGATCACGTTCACAGTACGCTCCATGAGTCTGCAACATCAAAGTAGATCTTGCGTCAGGATTCTCAACGCTGCCTAACTTATATAAGATCACGATACATACCAAAAGCAGTAAGTACGCCAGACCATGCACAGTATTTTTATGGCTAGCCACTCCCTGGACAAACATTATTGATTTATTTTTCTAGAAATTTACTTAATATTTTCCATACTCCAATACAATATGAATTAAGTCACGGTCATGCACTATATCCCCCACACGCTAAAATGCATTGAAAAACTGATCAAAACTAGCAGTCCATGCCATGCGGCTGCTCTTCTGGAAAAGGAAAGTAGATGTTCTGAGAAAACTGCCTCCTACAGGGCCAATATCCTCGACATCCGCTACCTGCTGACCCTCCTTTCCTTCCACCGACTCATTTTCCCTTGTTTACACTGTGTGGCACATTTGGAAGGAACATTGTCACCGGGTTTTTTACAACAAGGCGGTTTCACTCGTTCAGCTTGCACAACTGATCAAAGAGGACATTGTCGCTGAAAGGCTGGCGTTTGCACAAACATAGAAAGTAACTTTAGAGAGTAGCTTATGTACAGGGGGGGGAGGGTTGTTTTTTCCTTGCAGTTTCCTTTCTTTCAGTTTCCTCTTTATTTTGACTCTGTACGTATGATTTGCTTTCTCCTATAATGAAAGGGCAGAGCACCTGCCGTAATTTGCTCAAGTATGACGGGAATTACTTAATTGCTTATGTTTTTCATGTGTTAGTGCATAACAAGTTGAATCCTTTATGAAGTGATGGAACGTTCCACTAAAGCACCTTGACTGTCCCTATATGGAAGATGTTATTAGGTTTGTAGTGAGGAGAAAATGAAGAAACAAATATCATAAGCTCGGAGCATCAACCTGAAAGAAAAACACATGCTATCACATTATCCCTCATATCTCCCAAAGGAAATTATGCTTATCCACCACGTTGGGCGATCCCATCTTACGACATCTTTACTTCCATTAAAATGGCCGAAAGAAAGAAACACGTGTGGCCCTTAGATAACCCAAATTCAACCCTGCTTCACATGGTTACTCTCTACTCACATGGTGCTAGGTGATGGACTGGAGTAATCGACAACCACAAACTAAGCCAAGCAAGTTGTAAAAAACTCTAAAAGATCATTAAGCAACCCAATGCATCATAAAGATAAGCCAAAGAAGAACATAAGAATAAATAAAGCACAACAATGAAGGTTTCTCGACGTCCCATATCACAAGATTTTCTTGTGTCGCACTCTAAGTTCTGAAGATGAATCTGACCCTAAGAGCCATGAATATTCTTCAGTCACATATCACCAGATCACGCTTTGAGGCATTGTATCATCCTCTGATTGGTTGCTATTTACACCAATCATCCAGAAATATTTGTATAGTCCTTTGGGTCTTTTACTTCCCCGTTTGTTTGGGTATAAATCTTGTTGAGAACTTTTTTAATCAACATATATCAATGTTGTTCTAGAGAAGTTTGCAGAAACCTAGCAAAGCGTGCTCAAAGACCAAGAATGTATTTTGAGTATAATACATTCTTGTTTATGTCTTCTTTGCTTATTCATAGTTAGAGCATGGCTTGTGCTCTCTGGACTTGGTTTTAATTTAAAAAAATTCCTAGTTTGGCTTGACCTGTATATTAAGATTGAACTCTTTACTTGTAATAATCCTACTGCTGTAAATTATTTGTATAAAAGTTTATGTTCTATTATATTGACACTCTTTTCAAGCTATCCTAAAAATATGTAGAGATGAAAGCTGGTAATATGTGTGATTTGGGCTTGTCCCGGGACACCCAACGAAATACTAGATTTACTCTATCTCAAGCAAGTTATAGGTAATTGTCAATTTCCAATGCGGTGGGGATAAGACGTTGGCAAGTTGTACGGTCACCATGGAACCTGGTAGAGTGGGGTGGGATTAAGCCTGAGCATGCCTGTGACAATGAACTTTGTATTCGTAGAAGCAAATTATGCTTGTAATGCCCTCACTCAATGTACCTAGTAGTTGAAGTTGTTGGCCCATGTGGCCCAGTTGTGTGGTTGTAGTTGGTTAGTTTAGTACCACCTCGAAAGTTTAGAGGGTTGGGGTCCATCTTTAATCATTGTTGTTTCGAAAATATCACCTCTAGGTCAACCCTTTCAAACCAAGCGAGGAAAAAAGTGAAACAGAGGTGGCATGCGCATGTGGGCCTGTTTGGCATAAGGATTGAAGAGTTGGACCATTAACAGATTTAGAAATAGGGTGTTACAATGCTTGTTGCCCAAGGCTGATGCGTTCTCTGTCAGCCAAAGGGTGTATCGACCTAGAAAGCACTAAGTTGTAGGTGCAGCCCAGAATCATGCGCTTTGGGAGTGCTACACACACTCAACCTGGGCCGTCCTACGCATTGTACCACTAGGCCAAGGGTGTTATGAGCCGTGGGATCACATTGGCAAGACCGGGAGTCCCAATCTCGTACCTTGTTGACGCAAAACCAGCGAGGTATAACCCTCCAGTCTGGTGATCACAATACCTTATGAGGTGTTTTAACCGTGGTTGGAAAATTACCAGAAGATAATACCTTACAAAGTGTTTTCATAGTGGTTGGAAAATTACCAGAAGTACCGGGAGGTACCTTTCCTATTTGGTAAGGTACCAGGAGCTACCGGGAGAAATCTTTACTATTTTAGTATGGGTCCCATCTATTTTGGTACTGATTGGTTACCTCTAGTTACCTCTTGGTACTCTTATGTCCCAGCCATCAATTTCATCTGATGAACGATCCTCATTTTTCCAACCATTGTAAATTCCACATACATTATATATATATATATATATATATATTTATAGGGGTGTACCCTATACTGTACTATGTTGTTAGTTTACCTTGTTCTATCCTATGTGTTCTTAGTGATTGCCAAAAGATGAATTGTATATGTTAGCTATATCTATTCATGCAAAGACATCGTACAAAGAATCAATATGAAGTTTTCAATTGTAATAGTACTAATTACAGATAACTCACCGCTAGAGAAATTGAATGTTGAAAGAAACTCAGTCCTAGGAGGCGCATGATATACTTCTCACAGACCTGCAAAGGGGCAGACAGTGATGTTGCCTTAATGAAACCCAAAGAAATCCATTGGTACATTAGATCATGTTTGACTATCTTGTGACCCTTTGGAAAGATCGCACAATAGGTAAAGCATGACTTCAAGCAGCCATCCATACAGAGATAACTAATTTCAATGAAGCAAGAACAATGATTGGCAAAGAGGCATCCTTTGAAATAGTTTCATTCCATAATCACTATCTCTCACTCTTACCCATTGATCATATTCTGTGGACTGCAACATGGATCCAAGGTTTGAGCTGCTAAGGCCACACCTCCACACTTCCGGGCAATATCTTTCCCTATACCTACCAGCTTTTCTTTGTCATGTCTAGCTTCAAAACCACTTTTCGCTTAATTAT